>WAAE01024596.1:0-76767 GCA_013400495.1 Nicator chloris
AACCCCAGGCTGAATATTCCCAAGAACGGAAACACAGTAACTTTTTAAATGTGTATGCCTGTATAAATACAAATGTGTATCATTTTGCTCTTGGAAGAGGCTTTCTAAAACACTTTCCCTCAAGCCAGGATCAAGTTGAAGACATAAGAGGAAATACAGATGTTAGAACTTCCCCCTCCGTGTCTTACAGGAGGATAATGTATTATTGAGCTTAATGCTGCTGACTGCATTTTTTCTTTCTATTAATAGCCAGAATACAGAATAAAATAACTTTTTCCATATATTTTGTTTCTCTACTTAGTGCAAATTCAAACCTATTTTAAATGATTTTCCTTTGCTGCATTTAATGGGGCTGTGACAATAAAAAAAAGCAGCTTGTAAATCTTTGCATTTGTAATTTAATTACTGCTACTGGACCTATTTAACGATTAAATAAATGAAACTTTGAAATAGTTTTAAAATATCTACTACAGAAATAGCTTATTTTTGTGGCTTAAATCCTCATTATTTTCATGTGTCAAAGTTTAAACAAAATGAAAGAAAAGGCACCCAAACTCTTCTGTTATCCTTGTTTACACATACAGCTTTCAATGTTATTTAATTATATGTAATACAAGTGATAGCAAAATAAAATATTACAAATATTCATTATTTAAAATATTAAATATTATGAAGTTTACTCCCCTGCATGTCATAGGACTCAACACCAGGGCTCTAGGTTTCATAGTAGCCTGTACCAAATGTGACATTAGAGTGGAAATGTAAGCAATCTTTTCCAGTCTTAATCAGTAAGGACAAAGGCTACTAAAAGCTGCAGCTGGTCCAAGAGATAAGTACAGCCAGAAGAGATTAAACCCCCCTCTTTTTCCATATGCCTCACTGGAAAACAAATAAACACAGAAATAAAAAAGGCTAAATGCAGCAAACAGAAACATACAAAGACAATAGAGAGCATCAGAAGAAATTCAGTGATGGCTGAGTGGGAGTTTAAAAATCAAGTTTATAGGTAACAAATGAAAAAACAGCATCAGGATCATTTATGGCTCCTAGCGAGGTCCTAAACATCATCATGCCAGAAGCCATAAATTATTGCTGTTAGTCAGAATTTCTGTCTGTATATTTTTAGGTACAGACTGATGCCTGAATAGCACATAAGTTCTATTGTCAAGTTTTGATGCCTGTATCCATAAAATCAGGGAGGGTGGTGGTGATTCTGCCTAAAAGTCATAAGCTGTCCAGTTTTCTGTCACCTGCCACTATGGCCACTTTGAAGCTGTTCTCATCTATTAATATTTATGTCTTCTCCAGTCTTATTGTATGGAATGTTTGGCATATTTTTCTGATAAAGAAGTCAGAGATCTGGTGGTGATGACCTTTGAGCATTATCAGCATTCATTTTCATTCTCATGCTGATGAGGTGTATTTTTATTTCTCAGCTTGTGCATATTGCTCAAGTCCTGCTGCACCTCAGAGACTGCCTTTGTTTGAGCCCTGATGATCTTTCTCCATAAGCCATTATGAAAATTCTCACATTAGGTGCTCCTGTGACTTAAATCCTCTCCTATGCACCCTAATATTGAGACTTAATGAGAAATACAGACTTTCATTTAACGTTACTGAGATTTGGTGCCATTTACTCATCTTATTTGATGTTTCACTATGCATATACCATATTGTGATTGACTCATTCTGTGAAAGGTTGACATTCTAGTAATTTAATACTTAGTGTTTTTCTGTTATTTTGAAAGCAAATTCTCCCCATTATTCAGCAGTACAATATTTTTAAAAAACAGAGCTGAAATACAGAATTTTTACTCTGTGAGCACTTGTAGTTTGTTTTGCTAAAGATAGCAGGTTTCAGTAGTCACGAAAAAACAGATTTTTATTTCATCATTTTACCCTATGGAGCAGTTCTAGGAATTTGAGTATTGGGAAATAAAATACTGATATTGACAGAAAGGGAGGAATCTGGACCCAAATTTTAAGTTGGTAGCGGGAACTCTGACATTGTGAAATACCCTGTTGTCTTCCTGGATGGGTTACAGGTGCTGAAGTACACTCGGATCCAAGAGAAAAAAGAAATAGCCGCGCCCTTCAAAGCATTGGCAAGAGGCCACCTTTTGCCACTGAATGTGAGATACAAAGTTCCCATTGATTTGGATAAGAGGTTCCTGCAACCAAAAGCAAAGTTTGGTACTGGAACGTGGATACCTAATAATTTCCACTGCCCTTGTCTTTTATAATTTGGTTATTAGTACTGAGCAAGGGTGGTGCTTCAAATCCCCCTTGTGCTGGGGTTTGTGCAGAGAAACAAAATGATCTTCACTGACGTGTCCAAAGTGTCTAACCCTCCAAATGGTCATGTGCATCCTCGTGGATGGAGACACATCATCCTGTGACTCAAAGCAAAACTGGCACACTGCCCAAAACATTTAGAAATTTAGACCACACTAAACTGCAAAATATAGGAAAGAGCTTTTCTGTTCACACACCTTTCCTGCACAATCTACCACACCGAGTCATCCAATGCTAGGTACCTGAAGTACAACTACAAGTTGTTAAAATTATTTAAATCATATCTACGGAATAGATCTATACCCATGAAAGCAAGAACAGATGTCAGGGACCAAACCTCTCTTCCTCTGCATAAGTGTGCTTCATCGGGCCAAAAACCTTTTTAGACTCCGCCTATGAAGTCAAGCTCAAGGCAGTGCAGATGTTGCTACTGCGTGCCAGACCACATTTCTCTCTTGACTGCAGGCACTCAGGCCACTGCTAAAGGAGGGTATGTGGAAAGGTAATTTGTACCGTCCTTACAGGCTTGGTTTGTTGTTTGTTTCGTTGGTTTTTTTTAACTAAGTTTTCTTGCTTGCAATTGTGACTTAACAGAGGTACTATGGATTGCTTTAAAGAAGATGGGAGTTTGGTACTTGGTTGTGAGTTCTGCTCAACACATGGTAACATCTCATTTAAGTTAGCCATTTAACCCCTACAAGATAATGGCAGACAGAAAAGTATGTGCCTGTGCTCTGGTGTGTCTTCTCTCCTGGCTAGATTTTCCCCTGATTTGGCACTTAGCATCAAGGGGGTGAATTTGGTCAGTGTTTAAAGGGCCACTGATGCATTTGAATAGCTCAGAAGGGAGAGCCAATATGCAGCATGAAAAGCAATTCTGGTAGATGGAATAATGTGAAAGATAAAATGTAAGTTTATGAGCTATTAGAATATTTTATTTGCATAAAGCAGCTACTAATATACCCTTGGTTTCATATTCACTCACACCTCAATGTTTATCAAGAAAAAATGATCTCTATCTATATTAATAACACAGTGCTAGTTACTGTTAATTAGCATTTACTTTCACGCTTTCTTCTTGCAATAGATTAATTATTCAGGTTTGCAAAACGGCCAAAATAGAAGAAAGAATGTTGTCTCAAAAAGCTGGCAATACTGACTCGATATCACAGTAAATACACATACTCCAGGATTATGTTAAACAGATAATTATTCATGGCCTGAAACTGCAAACCTTATGAAGGTATCAGTCATCTTACCTTTAAAAAGAAATCATGGCAACAAAACTCTAAAAAAGACAAGACCTAAAGTCATGCTGTGTCTTGAACTGCAGATGGGGTTGAATGTGTATGAGTAAGGGATGTTGAATGAATAACGTTCATGGGTTTAAACCTGCTCTAGCTTGATGCTGCAAAGCTGTGCTCAGTAAAGCTTGTATTTCCCACTGACCACGCTTGGGTTTACAGGCAGACATGCATGAACACAAGGAGATCATCAAATGACCTGCAGGGTCTTCTGCAGGTGGCTGAGCTGGGTTAGGTCGGAATCCCTACCATGCAGAAAGATGCCCAATGACATATGAAGGATAAGCCTGTTCTTACTGCCATAATCCTCCAGGAAACAAGGTTTTTGGAACCTTTTTGAGGAAAGTTAGAAAGGAGGCACTATTAAGCAGTGACCAGGAAACTCTGCCTGCCTGACAGCACTGTTCAGGGCTCTCATCTGATCTAAATATAGAGGGTTAGGCGGAACTAACTTTTCTGTTCTCAATGAGGCCAGAAATACAATTTCATCTATTTGGTTTTTTTGTTGGTGGTTTGGTTTTTTTTTCACTTTTGAGCTATAACTTGTAGTAATGACATTGGGAAAATCATGTAACTAATTTCTTCTCTAGCCTTTCCAGTTACAAGCACCGAATCACCTTTAATTCTTGTTCTGATAATCTGAAGTGGCAAAATCTCATACAGTAGCTAGGAAAAAAAAGAAAGAACTATAAACATCTGCTTCCTGTGTTTCCTGCCTTTTTTTTTTTTTCCCTTTTCTGTTGGAGCTTATTAAATCCAAACCGAAGGGTTTACAATCACACTAGAAAACAGCCCCCTCTTGTGACGGAAAAGCAATTTGTGTAACGTGCATACAGGAAGATGAAGTAATAGCAGGAAAACTCCAGCATAGGTGGGATGACAGCAAAACTACTAAGAGAAAAGATTCCATTATCCTAGTCCCAAAATTGCTCACTTTTCACGTATTTTTTTCATAATTATCTTGTGACATATATGAGTTCAAAAATTTTGAAGTTCTGATCTCCTTAGGAAAAGTGGTAAATCACTTGCGTTGCTCAAACATCCTCTTTTTATTCCCTTTCATCTCTATGGTTTTATTTCTCTGTTTGCAGTGCACTAATGCAGACATCTCTGCAGCAATTTCACTTCCTTTCACATTTTTTGTTTCACCCTTCCATACCTAATGTTAGCTTATAAACTTTCTGGGCAGGGATTGTTTCACTACATGCTTAGGCATTGTTTCGATCTGAATGAGTTTTTCCACATCCTGTTTGCCAGCACCATTTTCATCCTACTTCTGCTACACAGACAACAGGATTTGAGGAGTTTGGAGTCACTAAAAGCAATGAATTAATCCAGCTGAAAGCTAACCTGACCTTTGAAAGAAAAAAGAGAAAAAACCTTCAAATTATGAATAGGAGAAACAAATGATGGGAGTTTTAGTCACAGCCCACTTCCTACCATTTCTTGTTTCCTGTCAAGATGATTATGCCCAGTGGCACGATACCTTGCACAGAGACTTCTAAAAATAACAAGTTTGTCTTGGATTTTTCTCATGTTGTTGCTGAGCTACTATTTTCCATGCAAGGAATTCATTTGCTCTGCTTTAGGGCCTGTGTACGTGCGTATTTACTGTGACATCAAGTCAGTATTGCCAGATTTTTGAGACAGCATTCTTTCTTCTATTTTTTAGAACAGCTTTTTACTTCTTTTTTTTTTCTACTTTCATGCCAACTTTAAGACTTTGGTGTGCCATATATATGTGCTACTTACATATTATAAGGAATCTTGACATTTAAAACCATCCAGGAGACAGGTGGTTCCCCAAAAGTTAACAACAAAAAATACTCAAATTTTTAAGTAGTTAATGCTGACGACTAACAACATAAGCCTCTCAGCACATTAGATGCTATGACTATTGTTTGCTCTGTAAGAAGGTCCAGCTGTGTTATTAATTTCTACAGGATGAGCTGACCCACATCATATATATCCCCTTAATTGACTTAGACTCAGTAGTATTGAACTCATCACAGAAAAAAGATTTGTGGCTTGTAATCTGAAGTGAACATTGGTTGCTCGTGTCATGTGTTTAAACACATGATTCAGCCATAAAATACACCCCACCCTGCAAGATCATTCTTTCACTGTTGGGACACATAACTATCCCACTGCTTGAAGTAAATTCACTGTCACAGCAAAATGTGACTGTTTCATAGTTGAGTCAAGTGACTTTGTGTTTCCTTTGTTTGAGTTCCACCTGCTGACTTTCAGTTTGAATTTCACCTACTGCAGGCACTCCAAACCTCACTAGTCCTGGACTTCAGCTTCGTGTTGTACACAGCACCAAACCTGCATTATTTCATGTGGTTTCCAAAGCAAGTTATAAAGGCTTCTCCTAGAACAGCTCAAAATACGGATTAAATCTCCAAGGGATCCTATGTAGAAAGAACAGAGGAGGTTTCCATCCATTCAGCCAAGGAAGGCCACAAAGGCTCTTGATGCAGAGCCACTGGTTTGGATATCTACACTGCTTCAGAGCTGTAAGCAGCTGCTGTCAATAGTTTAGTGTCTCCTCTGACTCACATATCACTTAAAAAAGGAGTGACTTTGATGTCACAGGACTTCTCTTTTACACCAAAGAGCAGGATGGAGTACATCTCTAATTTAAGGATAACTAAGATCCTTGTGACCTGATGGCAAAGTCAGCAAGAAGTCCTATTGCTATGCCTTAGTTTGGAAACCCCAAAGGTTTCTGCTGATGGTGAGAGAATCACAAGACCCCATTCTTAAACAGGCCTGGATTTTAGCTATTTTTGGCTTTGTATTTTATAATACATTATTTTATGCTTTAAAGTGGTAGTTGCAAACAATTTGATGTTGGACTACAGGTAATCCTAGACCTAATGAAAGTTTCAGGCTACATAAAAGGAGTAATTAAGCGTCTTTATGGAGACAACTGAAGCAATTGCGCAAGGCAGTTAGCTGTAGAGTTGGGCTGGAATTAAATCATACACCCTGAGAGGTTTCCATATAACTAATGCAGAGACAGGGAACACAGGGTCTGCTTTGCAAAGAAGATTATCAGCAGACAATGAGGAAACCACGCATGAGACTTGTCCTGAAGAGCCAGATGGACAAACCTGCAGAGTAAAATGAATTATTTGAAAGAAAGTCTACGAAACCATGCAAAAAGAAATTGCCAGTGCTTGTCTGTGTTTAGTTTGCTCCGGAAAACAAGCATGTGCTCATATTTTTGTAACTAATTGTCTTGCACCATGATTTCTGTAGTAAATTTCTCCCACCAAGACAGTCAATATGAAATATGAAATAATTGCTGTGTAGCAATAAACCAGAGTGCTTCAATAATTAAAACATACTATAACTATTTTTTCACTCTCACAGGTATCTCAGATGAATTCATAACTCCCATGTTTAATTTTTATAAAAGTATTGGAGAGCTGAAGATGACACAGGAAGAATATGCACTGCTCACAGCCATAGTAATCCTGTCTCCAGGTAACTTCTCATCCAGAATTAAATATTAGTGGTTCTGGAAAGAAAGCGTGAGGAGCATGACGTGAAATCTGTAAAAACTTAGGAAAAGTTTTTACAAAAACTTTGTAAAAAGTGGAAAACTTACATGAAAACCCCAAAACAAAAATACAGCATTAAACATTTTTATTTCATATTAATTTGAAAATAAATATTCTTTGTAGATATGAACATCAGTGGCCAGTGTAAATATTTGAATATTTTTATATTAACTTATCAGTGTAAATAATTGCACTGTATCAGAGCATATATTTGCTAATCACTTCTTTTCTTTAAAACCATAATCAGATCGACAATACATAAAGGACAGAGATTCTGTGGAAAGGCTTCAAGAACCACTGCTGGATATTCTACAAAAAGTCTGCAAACTTCACCACCCAGATAACCCTCAACACTTTGCATGTCTTCTGGGTCGTCTCACAGAATTACGGACATTTAACCATCATCACGCGGAGATGCTGATGTCATGGAGAGTGAACGACCACAAATTCACACCTCTTCTCTGTGAGATCTGGGATGTGCAGTGATGGATACTTTTTTATTATTATTTTAGGAGAAATATCTTTTTAAATATCTTATTTTCATAGAAAAGTATCCCACGGTGCATTATATTTTCTTTACTACATTTTTTATAGAAACATGCCATGGATTCATAAAAGTCATTTTGTTCACTATGCACAGAATACTGTATAGCTATCAGATCCTCACATGTGAGTATAACTTTTTGTGTATTTATACCCTCTGATCAGAAAGAGCCCACCGGGTCTTCAGAGGAACTAAATTAATTCCTGCTGCAATTAAGCTAATTGCAGTCACTGTTCCTCTGTAAAGAAATGGGGAAATGCAGAGTTCCATTCATAATTTTTCATTGCAGTTGTTTTTTGTTTTTTTTTTTTTTTTTGCTTTTTACCTCTGTCGAAGAATATATTCCAGATAGTTGCAGTAATAAAGCAGCCGAAATGGTAAATGTCATAGTCATTTGCTGTTCCACTCTGAAACACGTTCATGTAAGGTGTGCAAGATGTTATTTCTTCACAAGATGAAAAATTATGTAATGGAGAAAAACCACACACACACACAAAAACTCTTTTCATGATATAACACGTAACTTCAATTGCATTATTATTTCGAAGTAAAAATTATAGAGTATCTTGACTTTGTGAAAGTGTGTCACAGGTTATTTTGCTTTATGACTTTAATTGCTGGTGCTTAATCGCTCCCAAAAATACCATCGGCAGCACCCCTGGGACAGGTAAGCGTGTCTGGATGCTGAGCGCGGAGGTGCGGATGCCGCCGGGGGCTGCACGCAGGGTCGGGGGACTCTTCGTGCTGGGGTCCGCTCCCAGGGACGCGAGCCCAGGCGGCGGGGCTGCGCTGTGCCGAGCGCTCCGGGCAGGAACGCCGACTGCCAGGGGCCCCCTCGGCTCCCAGCGCCCGGGGGTGCAGGCGGGCGGCGTCCCAGCCTGGGGGCAGTGTCCCAGCCCGGGAGAGGTGTCTCAGCCCGAGGGCGGTGTCCCAGCCCAGGAACAATGTCCCAGCCCAAGAGCAGTGTCCCATCTGGGGGGCGGTGTTCCATCCCAGGAGCAGTGTCCCAGCCCGGGGGCGGTGTCCCAGCCCAAGAGCAGTGTCGCAGCCCGCGGGCGGTGTCCCAGCCCGAGGGGCAGTGTCCCACCCCCGGAGCGGTGTCCCAGCCCCGGAGCGGTGTCCCGGGAGCGGGGCGGTGCCGCGGCTCCGGGCCAGGTGCGGCGGGCACGGCCCCGCCCCCGGCGCCGATTGGCGCTTTCGAAAGGAGCGGCCGGCGCGGGCCGGGGCGGCGGCGCTCGATGCGCCGTAAGGGCACGGCACGGCACGGCACGGCACGGCACATCACGGCACAGCACGGCACAGCACAGCACAGCGGTGGGTGTGACGGCTGCCCGCACCGGGGGGTGGCGGTGACCCAGCCCCGGCCTGCGGAGGAGGTGCGGGGCGGCTGGGGGGCAGCGGGTCCGGTCTCGGCGGGATGCGGGGTGTCCGTGTCGGTGCCTCGGCGCGCAGCTCCGGAGCGGCGGCGCTCGGGGCTCCTGCCTGTCTGCGGGGGCAGCGCTGGGAACGCGCTGAGGGTGCCGGGGAGCCCTGGCAGAGCGAATGCTGGGCGGAGCCGGTCGCTGGGACCGGCCCGGTTACCCGTCCAGCGGTAGCAGTTTCATCCAGGGGCTCTGTCACGGATGTCGGAAGGGAAGTGCCTCGAAACTTACCCTGGGGAAGGGAGAGGGGAAAGTTTTGGCGTAACAGCTTTCAAACCAGTCTCTCCTGTGCCCTACGCAGGCGTTTGAGGATGTAGTGCTGTTTCTGTAGGAAACTTGCCCCAGTGCTCTTGGCTAAAACACTCATTCGTATTGCTTAATAAGTCGAAAAGCGTCTGGCTCCTTTTTTTGCCCAAAAGCTGGCCATGTTCCAGGGATGCTGTGTGTCACCTTTGGCATAGTACCAGATCAAGACACGGGAAAAAGTACATGTATTCCTTTAGGAGCTATAAGGCCTAGCTGGCCTATGCATTGAAATTGTGCCGGGTGGATCTTTCAGAGTAAGACACGATTTTATATTTAAGCCATAATAAACTACTCTTGACTGTGGCCAGACAGCAGCCTGCTAAATGAGCATCGAAAAATGCTCCCCTCATGTTGCTTTGCTGGAAGAAGTGTGGGGTAGAAATGGGAAGGAGAGAAGACCTTGCCTGTGTGTGTGAGGGAGCAGCTGGGGCAGCGTGTCTGGTGCTCAGCAGCCTCTGCCCAAACTGGCTGCTCCTGTGGGAAAGCAGCCGTCTGCATGTCTCCTGCGGAGATGCCAGCTGTTGAGATGAAGTGCTCCTCCCTGATTTCAAGTGGGTTTCTCTGCCCTGACAGGTGTACCCAGGGCCTTTGTTGCCATTTGGTAGGGGAGAGGGTGCTCACGGCCTCTGCCTGTGTGTACTTCATGGAGAGGTGTGGAAAGGCAGTCTCTGAGGAAAGCAGTCAGCATGCCTTAATGTAAGGAGGTGGTTGCCACCTTAAAGCCCATCACCTCGGACTCACCAGTCTGGTTCTTTCTCTTTCGTGCCTCTGAGGTCTCCCCAGGGAAGCAGAGCTCCTGCTGACTCAGAAATGCAACAAAAAGGCTCTGTAATTGCCCTAGTGATGGAGGGAGTAGTGCTCCGCTCCGTTCAGTGGCTGTCTCTTGTGCCTACCCCTTTTCTTCTGCATCTTAGTAGATGTGTCTGTAAAAAAATCTTGACTGTCCTGTAGTAGGTTTCAACAGATACTGATGTGCCAGCTTCTTTCATTTCAGTGTGTTTATAAACATGGGTTTCAGTAGGTACTGTCAAGACTAATCCAGTTCTCTGGGTTAGACTGTTGTGACTGCCTTTGGGTGTTGATGGAATAGAAGATGATGTTATATATCTTAAATATAGGGTGAAGGTGTAGAAGTGTTTCTACCCAAGTTTTTTCTTAATGAACCTGTTAACAGAAGGCATTTTAATGAGCCTGTGAATCCTTTTAGGTTCCACTTAAGCTAGGTCAATGGCTGCTTCATCAATGTTTTAACTATCTGTAGGGTTGTGGAGTTTGTTTGTTTGTTTATATGTAAGCTGTTCAGTCAAGTAAAATGGGATTTGGACTCGGTTCATCTTGTGTGTCAGAAAGGGTTGTAATTAGTGTAGCATGTCTTGGGCTGGTTGGGCCCCAGTGAGTGAGTGATCTATAAATCCTGATACAACTGATCCTAAGCAGGCTATCTCAAGTAGCATCTAAGAACATGTGTTAACACCCTGAAGTATTTGTGTAAAGTGATTTAGTATTTCCTGACTCTGCTGTTCCTCAGAGTGTCTGGGGACAAAGTGCTGGGCATCTCTGTGGAGAGCAGAGTCTCACAAGTCTGTGTGGGTCGTGTCCAGGGTGTGTCTGCACCCCCTTTCCTGAGGAATGCCCGTCCCTATGCCACATGTTGATAGATAGGGATGTTTTTCTCATCTCTCTTACCTGGTGTTAATCCATAGCTCTAGTCATTCACTGGAGGTTTGGCATTCAACCAGCTAAAGGCAATTCTTGCCTCTCCTGATATATCATTTGGGGCTGACCACCTGTCTCCTAGTAAACCAGTGTCTGTATTAATCCAGCTGTAAGGTGTGGCTAGGTGACAGCTCCTCTCCTTCCATCCCACAGAGCCATTGCCAGTAGATGTACCAGCAGAAGTGAGGTGTTTCCTAAAAGTGGGGTTGGTGGTGGGGACCTCTATGCTCACTGAGCTTGGAACTGGACTGGCTGCCCCTGATTGGGAAATGCTCACAAGTTTTTGTGGAAAACTGGTGTTTTCCTTGTTTTAAGGGGTGAAGCAGGGAGGGGAAAATGGGGGAGAAACAACACCAGAAAGAGGAAGGGGAAGAATTATTAAAAGAATTGTTTCTACTGTGGATGGGCTTATGCAGTGTTTTGTCCCAAGGGGCCTTGAGGGTATCAGGGTATGCCTGGAAATGATAATAGCATGGCCTGAAGCTATGCGGGGGACGTGTTACAGTGTACTTTTTATTCTGAGGCCCTTTCTTTCACAAACTTCAGTTCTGAACACCAAATGCCTGTTGAATGAGAGTTGATAAAACTGGCATGTGTAGAAACTGATGCAAAGTCCTATCTGGAGCTGCCAAAATTCAGTATCAGATACTTCATTCATTATGGACAGCTTTTGGATGCAGGGAACCCAACCGGTTTTAGAAGAAGTCAGATTTGGTTATGGCGCTGCCTGACACTGCAGTATTCACCTCACCACAGCACCTTCTGCACATTTGCAGGCTGACTACTTGAAGGTGGCAGATCTGGGTCTTCTCCTCCCGTGCCTCTCGCAGTAAGTGACAAGGCTACATTAATCTGTATTCTCTGCCATCTCTGAGCTGAGCTGTTTGGCATCTCAAAAGGGGTAATTGTTACTGTACTACTTTTTCAACTCAAAATTCATGCACTGTAGCTTGCATCATCAGAGGGGGTTTTTGTTAAGTGTTTTTCAGATGACCTGATAATAAGTGAAGCCTTTTGACTTTCTAGGGAGATCTGACATATGGGCTTACAAAATAACTTGTTTTAGAAGAGCAGGCCCTTGAAGTTCAAGTGCCACAATTTTCCTCATTCTCTGGTTTGTTTTTTTTTTTTTTTTTTTGTTTTTTGGGGCAAGACTAGTTTTTGTTAGGCATGCTACAAAAGTGCAGATGCTGAGCATTCCTGTGATAGCTGCAGTGTGAATATTTTGCTTTGTTCATGTTTTGAGTGCTCCCCGTGAATTAGGCTGTCTTTTGTTTTCCCTTGGCAGTTAATATGCTAGAGCTCTTGTTAGCCTATATGGAACTCCTTATTTTAATGAGACCAGCTTCTCTACTGGCTGTTCTGCTGTTGTTTCATTTATTTTTTTTAATCAATGAAGCCTCTTATTGAGCTTCTCTTAGGACAATAGCTTTCCTATGCCAAAGGAAAACGTGTTCCCTTGGACAAAGCTGTGGGAAGCATAACATGCTCATTAGTAATGCTTGGTATATACCCTTCCCTTCCCTTGTTCATTCATAGAAGGAAAAATGACATCAAGGAGAGAATCTCTCTCTTTTTTTTTTTTTTTTCCTTTCTGTAGAAATAAAAGGAAGGGGAAAGATATCACTTGGACTGTCTCTGATAAGGTCTGAGAAGTGCTAGCAGTCCTAGTACAAGGAAGCAAGTGTCTTCACCTGAAACCAAACTGGTTGCTCATTTGCCAGTTGTGGAGGTAAGTTGTTTGAAATGCCTGATACATGTAGTCTCACATAGTCTGTGAGGTTTAAGGCAGTGGGAAGGAACAAGGGGGAGAAAATGACACCGTTCTGCTTGTAGGATGAAAGGGTGAGAATTTTTACAAGAATTGTGTTTTCTGTGATGGGCTATTCAACCTTTTGTCAAAGGAAGGCCAGGTTGTGCAGGAGAGAAGATTATGCCATCTACATACAGAGCCTAAATATCTGGGACAGGAGAGGAAAATTACTTATTTTTAAATGAAAACAGATGATTTAAAAATGTCTAACAATGTCTGCAATCTGGTTTTCAGTTTAATCAGTAAGATGAAATTTTATTGCAGCTCTTAATAACAAAGCAGGTAAGTTGTTTTTAACAGGCTTCAAGACACAGAGAGGAACTTTTTGACATTGTAAACTACCACTAAAAATTATTATGGAGAAATACCTTCTGTACACATGCATGCAGCTAACCTGGCAATGCTGCACATCTTTAGACCTGGAGTCTCCAGGGAAAGACTTACTAATCCTTAGCCCAGTGTAGAGCTTGTGCCGGGTTTTTCCAGGGTGGAAGACATTTCTGGAAAATAGTGTTGGCTTCAAGAGAGAAAGCATTGACTGGATTGTCTCTAAAGTTTCCTTAATGTTTGTCTTGCCAGGGATTTGTACTGATAGCTGTATTGCTGCAATAGTTTGTAGTGTTCTGTTGAAAACTTAGTGCATGTATGCTGCCTGCAAAGTCACAATCCCAACAGAGATTTATAAAAGCATTGATTTCTCTCGTGTCTGTGCTAGAACTTGATGATCTTTAAGGTCCCTTCCAACCCACACCATTCTATGATTCTGTAAGAGAAAATTTTATTTGTCAGATTTATTTCTTTGCTTTAAGGTTTTCATGGTCTTGCAAGTATTTAATGTAAACTCAGGATGCATGAATCTGTACAAGATACACTTGCACACATGTACAAGATACACTTGTAATAACTTGGAAGGAAAAATCAGTGCTAAAAGTGTTAAATCCAAGAATGGTTTGAACTATGTGTGTTACTCTTTGGCAAAATAAATGTCATACAGCTCCTAAAAATCTTGCCAACTTTGGAGTACTGTTTATGCATACGAAGTTAGTTGCTACTTTTGCTGTAATAACGGCACTTTTATCTAAGGGCAGAGAACTGAAGTTGACTGAATACTGGATCAAAACTGTAGCTACTAAAATATTTCCCTCTTTCCCCTTCCCTTCTTATTAGACTAATTCTTATTTTTCCAAAACTGCACTGATGAGTTTTTCTCAGGATTTTCATCAAAGCAGGAGACTGGATTAAAAATCTCTTATTTTTCCCCAGGAGGAGAAACTAATGTAAAGCGGGTGACCATGCAGAATGCAATTCAGGTAAATGCCTTTTGAAGTGTTTAAAACCTGTATACATGTATAATACTTTTTCTTTTTTTTTTTTTTAATCCAAAATTCTACTGTGAAGCAGATGAAGTACTGGATTCCCCAATTACCTCTGATTAAAAAAAAAAGTAGTAATTTTCCCCTTTTACAAGGAGCAATGTAACAAGGATAACCCACTGTTATTATCAGATAGGTGACCCATTCACTTCTTAGTGCTGTTAGTTTAGAAGGTTTTGAAGTCAAAGCCTGAGATTATTGAAAAATTTCCATCATGATTAAGAAGTATTTTTTAATAACTTTATATTCTAGTTAATCACTTAAGTATAAATAAATAAATGTATTTAGCATACACTCTGAACTGAAGGAAAATAGTTAAGAATACCAGAAGGACTCCACCTTTGGAAATCTTTCTTCACAAAATTTCAATATGGTCCTTTTCTTGAAATGTAACTTACCTCTTATTTAGAAAATATGCAGTCCTGAAGAGAAATGCAAAGTATTTGTGTTCAAGAAATCTGTTATGTCCTTGCATGGGATCATTTCCTCTTTTAATGTTATAATTTTTAATGATTTAAGCACAAAATGCCTCTGAAGCATTTGATCAAGCAATCAGTAGTCTGTAGTAAATTATATGATAATTTGCAGATTTCATGACTTTAAAATGTCCCGAGTTAAAAAACCCGAAACATTTAATGCATGTATTCTTTATTCTATATTCAGGCAAGTATGTAATTTTAAATCCAAAGGAGTCAAGAGAATGAGTGCAGTGGTATATGGATGCAGGAGTTACTAACGAGCAGAACCATTTGATTGCTGTGTTGGTTTGCTGTATCTGTTGAAAGGAAGGTGAACACTTTGAATAATAGTTCTTCAGTCTAATTTAGAACCACAACGTTTGCCATCTGACTGCAAACATTAGAGCTTCCTGTCTTCAGCTTAGTGAAATCTTCTGCAGGTGTGGTTTGGAGATGAGCTTCCCTTGAGTCCCCGAAGTCCTCTGACCCCGAGACACGGGCCGGGCTTGGCAGACGTGTTCCTCTATGACCAATGGATATCTGTGCGCCACGAAGCCACTTTGGTGCCTATGCAAGAAGATCTCTCAATCTGGCTGTCTGGCTTGCTGGGTGAGCTTAAAAACAAATCTCTCTCCAATGAATTTCAAAGCACTTCCAGTATTCTAGTCAGCGCTGACGTGTAATGTCTATAGTACTATGAAGAACTGCTGTATTTGAGTTTGAATGGCTGGGAGAATTGCATGAAAATGCATGCTTTGATTTCAGCTTTATTAGCTGCCACCTCTTAAAGGTTGCAGTTAATGGTTCTAATTTATATTTCTGAATCTTGTTCGTCTAATTAAAATCTAATTAAGCTAATATTTTATTTTACTTACATATTTCTACTATTTTTCAGTCTGGAATGACAGAATTTCAGACTGGAATGCTGTTGGAGTTACCTCTAACCTCTCGCCTTCATATGAAACCTCTTTTTCTTAAAGGAATGGAAGTCAAAGCAGAACAACTGCTAGAAGAACTTGATAATGGGGTGCTGCTTTGCCAATTGATTGGTGTTCTGCAAAACACAGTTAAAAAATGTTGTAGCACAAATAACTTAAGGGTGAGTTGTATAATGATTTTTAAAATACATATATGAAGTCCTAAGTTTTAAGTAGTAGTTACAGGGAAAGCAGGTGAGTGAGGCTTCCCAAAGAAATGTTTTGTGTGCTGTGTATCCAGAGACTGATTAACAACAAAGTGGCTTTATAGATGGATAAACTCATCCAACAAATTACATGTTTGGTTAATCACATCCTAAGGTCCTTACTAGGTTTTCACTTTGATTTCAGTAGAAGTCTTGCCAGAGGAAGATCTAGTCCAAGTCTGGAGTTTGCTCCCCTGACATCAGTGTAGGTTGTTAATAAGATATCCATTGGCACTTGGTAGTATGTTTTGTGCCAGAAAGTGGTGGCTGAACTCACGTTTGCAGGTCAGCCATAAAAGTATCCAAACCTGGAGATGGGCTTCAGTGTCTTCATTGAGAAGCAATGCTTAGTTGAAATGTGAATCTCAAGCAAGTTTCTGTTACTCTGGAGTACAAAGGCTGCAGAACTAAGGACTGTTCACTTGGTGACTACTCACAATGACAAGGTAGAATGCCTTCTATACTAGTGTAGCTTTTTTCATAGAATACATAGTGAGGTGAACACAAAATAGTTACAACCGTTTCTGTACTCTGAATTTAGGGTATATTTTGCTTTGCAAGTATGCTTTGAAATCTGTTGGCAATGTTGATGTGCACAATGTACTTTTTGTTTTCTTCCCTTGCCAGAATTTTCCTATGAGAAAAGTTCCATGTAAGAAGGATGCTCCATCAGGATCTTTCTTTGCCAGAGATAATACAGCCAACTTTCTTAACTGGTGTAGAGCCATTGGAGTTGATGAGACATACCTCTTTGAATCTGAAGGCTTAGGTAACTCATTCTTTTTGTAAGATTTGCTTTGATCTCTGTGTGAATAACTACCTGGTCAGGGAGATGCCTTGTTATAGACTTACAAACTTTTTCTCTTGACTCTGTGTGTCTCGTGCAAGCTTTTATTTATTTTAAGGCAGTGTCCAAGTGAAAGCCTTGAAAAATCAGTTCAATGACTAATATAACTTGCGTCGTGCTTTTCCAAACTTCTGAAAGTTACTGTGTGGGATGATGTGGGGACTGAGAGCTGTACAACAAAATATCGTGTTTTTCTTCAGTAAAAAGAACTACTGAGAAACAGAGGGGAAAATGGTGGTTTCATTTTCTGTGTGTGGGAAGACCACAGGGCCATGGAGTCAACTCACAATAAGATCTTTTATTTGGTATTAGAGCTCATTCTTGTTGTATAAATTCCTCAGAATAATACATTCATGATGGTTAAATTTGGTTATTCAGACAACATCAGGGTGTTGCCGGAAATGGCAACAGCCTGTTGGTAATTAACGTTTACTTCAGGACACACTTAACATAACTTTAAACTATTTGTATTTTCCCATTTAATAAGATAGTTATAAAAATAAATCTTACCAATTATGACTATGCCTGCGCCAGTGCACAACTCGTGCTGTATATAGCATCTTCTAGGCTGATACGATGGAATAAATTTATTTTGACTGCTAGTTAAGAGGATTGTATTTCCATCACATAATAATAAGCAAATGCTCTTCTACCAGCTACTACATCAGTAAAAACTAGTACAAAACTTTCTTTCAAGCCAAATTCTGGTTTTTTTTGTTGTTTGGTTTTTTTTTTTAAGTAAGTGAAATACCTGCCAGTCAGCAGACTAGCAAAAAAGTGAGAATTATCTTTGTTTTCAGTAATCATATGAATTTGTCATATTATTTACTGGATTTTGAAGTTTTTGTGCCATTAAATTCTGTTTACCTGCTGGCTGGACTGCCCATGCATCTCAACTGGATAAGTCATCCTTTAAAACAGTTGGAAAAACTCCATCATTTGCATCTGTCTCACTTTGATTAACTAGTGAGTGGATCTTTTTTCAGTGCCAGGAAATAGAGAAGTAGAAATGAGTTACGAGAATATTTTAATTTTTTTTTTTTTTTAGTTCTTTGTATGAATTGCATTGCTTAAACATATTAGTTCCTGTAAGTGGCCAGGTAACTAGAACCTGTTTAGCTTCCATGAGATAAGCAGACATGATTTCCTAGTGCTGTGGCTTTCACTCCTAGCAAAGAAGTGTTTTGAAGTCTGTAACTCTTGACACAAGCTTGCTTTGTGGGATAAATGTCTTCTGTGAGCCTTTTTGGCAGTTGAAATGAGCAGACTTGCAGCCTCCTAGATGAAATAGTCTTTCCACTGATGTTTTCTGTCAGACATTCAAGCCATTCTTCATGAATGAAATAGGGGAAGGATAAGTTGACAATTGTCTTTTCTGGGTACATATGGCAGCATCTCCTGAAAATTGTAGATGACTAGGAAGGAAATAAATCAAGAGGCTCCTGAGACAGCAGAAAGGAAGAGTAGACATCGTGGGGGGCCCTTTGACATCAAGCCAAAACAAATGTCTTGATCTTTGCTAGGAGTATATTTGGATTTCTCCCTTTTGGATTCAAGCAAATTAAAGCACTTCTGTTACAGCTGGCATACATACACACATGTGCACACACATTCATACACTAAAAAAGAGATTAATTGGCCTCTAAAAGTGGCTTTTAGATTATGGCTGTGTTAACTTTCTATTCTAGATTTACCCTTCATAATCAGATCTTTTAAAAAGCAAACTTAAACTGAAGTAGATGATGCAAACAAGAAAAACTGACTTAATACTTGGATAATACTTTAGGAAACACATTTAAAGCAAAGGCATTTTAAATATCAACAAATGGAACATCAGAAAGGTATTGGATTTCATCTGTAAATAGAGAGCTGGAACTTTTGAAGTAGTGATAAGAAAAAAGATCTGTTGCTTACTGAACTGGTAACAGTCACCCAGATTGTTCTTTCCCAGGCAAGGTTTAAAACCAAGGTTAAGACTGGCTGTGTAGCCATCCACTTGTCAGCTTGGGCCCTTGCAGTGTATCCTCCTGTGGATGGTAACCTCCAGAGTGCATGTCCCTAGCTGTGTCTGCAGGCATGAGCATGAACAGATGGGTGTATTTTCCTATTTGTAGTTGTTAAGTGCTTTTCATCTTTACAGTATTGCATTTGGGGGTAGGGAACGGGAAGCATTCACATCTCTTTCTTTCCTGTTCTTGTCACGAAGGAAGATCATAAAACATATTTCTCTTAGGAGGAAGTGTGGTTTCAGGAGTGCCAGGATGGGTTTAAAGACTTTTACAGAATGGAAAATTAGGGTTGTAAAGCATGTAGTGCTTTATCAGTGATAATGTACCTTGCCTCTGGGTAGGATGGTGGGAAATTTATAGTCATGGATACCTCATCTTCCCTTCCCTTGGCTGTACCTAGTTGCATAGGCCTCCTGCAATAAATATGAACTATAACTCCTCTTTATTCTCTTCCCTTTTAGTGTTGCACAAGGATCCAAGACAAGTGTATCTTTGTCTGCTGGAAATTGGGCGCATTGTGTCCGGGTATGTGATCCACACATGCTGCTAACAAGAAATTGAAGGAGACAAAGCTGAGACAAAGTTAGGACATTATTTGCAGCTCTTAAGTGCAATGCAGTGGATGTTAATTCTGTGCAAAAAGTAATGAGTAGCTTTTCTAGGACCATCATACGATATGAATATTTTTTTCAAATATTTATTAGACTCTCTCCATGGAGAAGTGCTGTTCCATGCTGGTTTCTATAGCTGTTTGTTTAAATTATACATTCAGCTAATGTGTACCCCTTGGAAGAACTCACTGAGCATTAAATACGATTTTAAGGGTTTCAATTTTTCAGCTTTTTGGAAGGTATCTCTTTATTATCTAAATGTAGACTTAATTTATTTCTAGTGCAGAGCTGGAAGCTTTAAGATAGTCTATCTAAATTGGATGTGACCTCAACTGTGTAGTTTTGGCAGTATTTTTACTGCATCTTCGGGTAACACCAAGGCTACCTTAGGAAGGGTTTCTGCTAGAAACTCAGAGATGCTCCTTCTCTTGGGATTATCAAGGCAATTACTCCTCTAACCGATTCAGATGTCCCTGTCTGTCAAGCCACTTATAATTTTGCAAGTTTGTTATCATCAGTTTCTTTTTGTTTTCTTTAGTAAATTAGTAATTAAACACTCTGCTTTGATATTTGAGGTATGGAGTTGAACCTCCTGTACTTGTAAAACTAGAGAAGGAAATTGAGCTGGAAGAAACCCTGCTGATGACCTCTGGGCCACCATCACCTCTTAGCACACCAAAGTCATGTTGTCACCATGGGGAGCTGCATGAGG
This sequence comes from Nicator chloris, assembly GCA_013400495.1. NCBI lineage: Eukaryota > Metazoa > Chordata > Aves > Passeriformes > Pycnonotidae > Nicator > Nicator chloris. The sequence goes on from WAAE01024596.1 coordinate 20,165, forward strand.
CAGTAAGTGCTACTTGCTTAGTGTGCTATGGACTTTAAATTAAACTCTTCATTTCGTACTTGTATGATCTGTCTCAGTAAGGACAGGCTGGTTTTCATCTAACATGTGTGAGCCTCCTCAAACAGAAAACAGAAGGGTATGCACCTCTTTTTATCATTTTTTTTGAAAATGTAAATAAAATGCTGTTTTCTATATGTTTTTGAGTGCATGTAAGTTACATTGATTTCCTTTCCCCTCTTCCTTTTCCTTGCTTCTTTGAGTATAAGAAATGCTCTCATTCAATTTTTCTGGTGTGTCAATATTCTATGACTGCAGTGAATGTTTCTCTTCAATTTGATCTTTTCATAAAACCTAATCAGATGTTAAAGTAGGCTTTGATGAAAGTCTTTTGAACAGTGATTTAAAATCAAACCTCTCTAGCTGTACCAGTTGGAAATTAATATGTATGCAGAAAAGGAAATTATTTGTACAGCTTGTGAACTGGTCCAGAGGAAATGATGAACAATTTTCCTATTCTGCTTAAAAATTCATTTGTTTTAAAGGTCCTCTGTGTTGTAATGTAAAAATTCTGTTTCTTTGGGAATGTCAACCACCAGATCCATACTTTCTCTGAAAACTCACTATTTCTCCTTCTTGGCAGTAGTCTCACCCTTACAATTTGTTGCATTTCTAAGTGGCTCTTAGAGGCAGATCTTCTCTAACCCAGCACTTATTTGGGGACTCCCTTTGCCCTTTTTTCAGTCATTTCTGTCTTGGATCTTCCTTTTTAATAGATTAACTCAATAGATGGTTAAACTTGTGCTTCTGTCAAAATACTAACAAATGCTTTCAATTTAATAAATAGGTAAAACATATAGCAGAAGATCCTCCCTGCAGTTGTTCCCATCGATTTTCAATTGAATACTTATCAGAGGGACGTTATAGGCTGGGAGATAAAATACTCTTCATACGAGTAAGTAGTTTTTTAGAACTCCAATTGATGTTTATTTTGGGAAAGAAATGCTTTTAAATGAAATACCTCATTTTTATGGAGCTGTTTTAGAATTAAGGAATTATTTAGGTTGGAACAACTTGTCATTCAATCCCTTATTCTAAATAGCTGTAATCACTCAACTCCTTGGATCTTTGATCCACAAACACTGATTTTACAACCACACTAAACTAAGGTAGTTTCTTTGTGGTGTCTCTCAAGTTTCTGTAATGACTTGCAACATAAATAAGGATAATGCCATAGAATATCCTGAGAACGTTGGTTGTTCAAAACCTGGATTCTTGGGGTTTATAATTTGCGGGGTAGTTGAGTACTCTCGTCAGCAGTCATAAGAGCTTGTTACAAGGACATCCATAATTTAAATTAAACTCATGCCCAGAACTCTCTATACTAAATAAAGATTCTTACAGAACGGTTAAAATGTCTTCCATAAAGATGTTTCCATTATTTCCTGACACAGAATTACTGTCTCTGCAGGAGAAGCTGTCTAATAAAATAATTGGGAAGCATAAACCTTGTTTATCGCATAATTTCTCTGTTTTAAAATGTTTCACGTAAGAAAGGAAATGCTGTTTTTTGTCAATTTCAATAGATGGTGATGTAAGATGAAGAAAAATAAAACAAGATAAAAATTTCTCTTGTTCTTCTGCTCTCACCCCCTCTTGCCCATTCTCAGATGCTACATGGCAAGCACGTGATGGTACGTGTTGGTGGAGGCTGGGACACTCTTCAAGGTTTTCTGCTCAAATATGATCCATGCCGAGTGCTTCAGTTCGCAACTCTGGAACAAAAAATCCTGGCATTTCAGAAAGGGGTCACCAGTGATGGTGTCCCCAGCTTGTCAGCTAGAAATCAGGAGCCTCCTCTTATGAATCCAATGTCAGCTGTCAACATGTTTCAAAAGCAGCCATCAAAACCTCCCACTCCTGTTTTAGGTGTTGGGGCCAGTGCCAAGAAGGCTTTATCTAAACGTCCTCAGTCCCCTGCCCTGGTGTCACCAAGAGTGCCAGTGACCCCATCTTCCACTGCCAAGTCATCAACAGTCAGGTCCAAATTACAAGGGTCCTCAGCAACAGGTGTGCAGTCTCCTTTCAAACCATTAGCTGGCACCTCAAAGAAACTGGCGTCTCCTGCATGCAACTCACCAGCTTCTGCTCCTTCGCAGCCCGGAAGCAAAAGTTCTTCACGTGCAGGAACAAGAACAGCTCTTAATCCCTCTGAAACATCGCACAAACGTATCCGGTCCCCCGATGCTGCCAAGGTGAAATTTGCCCTGCCTCGAGGCTCCCCAGCATCAGCCCTCCGTCCTGTCCTCTCACCCTCTAAGAAACAACCATCTCTCTTGTCTGGGACAGCTGGAACAACGACTTTGAAACAGAAGTGTGTCCCTGCTAAATGCAAACCTGTATCTGCCACTAAAACCAAAGCGAATTCGGTCGCTCCCAGGCCTGCTCAGCCGCCGGTTACAAATCTGCGCGCTGTTGCCAAGTTTGCACATTCTCAGCAACTTCTTGCAAAACCTGCTGAAAATGATACTCAGATCTCAGGTGCTGGGTCTCAACATCCTCAGAAAGCCCCACAAACAACTTCTCACCTAGCAAGGAACTTGAAAACTGCTTCCGAGCTAAAACTTTCCGCTTCTGCACCTTCCCTTGCGGTTAGCAAAGCATCAGGGTCACCGCCTCCCTTGTTACCTACACGCAAAAATGTGTCATCAGCTGCCCGGAAGCAGCCGAAGGCCAGTAATCCCCCCCAGGCTGGACCCTCTTTATCCAAACGTGCTGAACGCACACCTCTGTCTGTTGTACGGCTTCCTCAAACTTCAGCCAAAGCGGCAGTGTCCAAAAAGCCAGCACAGCCTTCCACAAAAGGTCAGCATTCAACCAAAAACTTGCAAACAAACAAAAGCTTGGCCCCAGCAGCCAAGAAGCCGCTCCCAAAGGAGCAGGTGTATAACAAAGGAACACCTGATGTGTCAAAAGCTCCTCTTCTGAAGAGCAGGCAAGATGATCACTATTTTGTTATGACGGGGACTAAAAAGCCCAGAAAGTAAACTAATTTGTTACTTTCTGTGGAAGTCTGTTTTGTTCAAAAGGGCTTTTTGTAACTGCTACACTGAGGGCAAGGAAAAAAAGTTAAATAACACTACATTTAATATGAAATATTAGATATAACGTGCCTTTTGCTACCTAACTTACTGTAAGAACTGTGTTTATTTTATGGTTTAGAAACTTCTATTTGGATATGTTTAGAAGTGAGCTTCTTTGCTGTGGAATGGCAAATATCCTTGATCTGCTGCAGAAAAGTGTGGGAGAGGAAAGGGGAATTAAGGCTGATGCTTTTGCAGCAGAACTCTGGTGGTTCTGGCACATCTGCGTTGAGGTGTGCGGCAAGCAACAGAGCGGTAAAATTTCTAATACCTCAAACAAAACTATGGGTTTTGGTCACTGGTATCCCAGAACCCAAATCCTGAATCATGTTTTGGAAAGAGAAGAAATTTCTAGTCCTGTTTATATTTGACAGATGCTGTTATCAGTGTTCATTGTGCCTCCCCATATGCCTTAAAGTGGATTCAGCTCACTTGGAAGTGGAGTTTGGTTTGCTTTAAATCGGATACCGATAATCATGGCCTTGATTGCTCACTTTCATTGTGCCTTAGCCTCTCAAATTTGGAACAGAACTCTTCAGTGAGCAATACTACCTTCAAAACCCAGGGCAGATAACCTTGCTTGCTCCATGTGCAAATCTGACTAGCTTTCGTAGAAATCTCTTGCTGCATGGGGAGATGCTCCTGAGTTCCAGAGAAGGCACTTTTCCCTGGGCTGGACCCCCATACCAGCTCCTGCTCCTGGGTTAGAGCCCCAAAACAGCTCCTGCTGCAGCAACACTGAGCTGCAAGCACTGACCTGGTCTAGCAGAGCTTTACTGCTCTGCAGGAGTGGCCTTTGCATGTAAGACTGAATTGCTAAATACTTTTCTCCATGCTGCGGGTTAATTTTTGTTGGCACTCTAGTCTGCAGTGGCCTTTCTTGTTTTATTTGTGGAGACCTCTTTCCTGGCTCTCCTCTATCACTCTCTTGAGATGAGAAGTAGTTTCCCAAAGAGGAATATAGTCTGCATTTTCCTTGAAACATCTTAAAGTGCCAGAAAGCTGTACACTGTCTACACCCAGCTCCTGAAGTCTTTCAGTGGGTTAAACATCTGTGGTGCTCAACACCTTTACCCCTGAGAAGTGAGCTTTGTGGCAGATTGAAAACTACAGTCTTTGGGAGTAGTGCTGTTTGGGTTATTTTGGGGTTAATGAGCAGTTGTCCCTACAGACACTGAGGAGCTCTGAAGGTCTTTGAAGACACACTGATGGTTTCCCCAGGCCATCACTTCTGCCCTCCATTGCCAGACTATTTATGGGCAGGAGTGGGTGTCACTGCCACAGAGGCTCCTGGATGGTGGAACAGGAAGCCTTTTAAAAAGGAGAAGAGTTCCATGGAATATGTAGTTTCTGTTGTTAAGGGTTTTTTTTGTTGTTGTTGTTGTTGTTTTTGGGGTTTTTTTTCCCCCAGAACTAGAGTAAGCAAACACTTAAAACTGAGTTCTCATGCAATGTGGCAGAGTCATAGAGCTGCTTTTCTGAGCACCTTGTTAGCTTATTTTATTTAATTTATGAATCTATTTATGCATATCTACTGTACAATACTGCTCACAACCTGCTGGGAGTAAGCAGCAGATGCCAGTATCCAAACTGTAGGAGGAAAACAGACCTGTTTTGATAATGTGGACACAAGTCCCACAGGATCCCATACAAAGTTGTATGTTTGGGGAAGGCCTTGGGCTTGCTTGTTTTATATGTACCCTGGTCAAAGCCACTGCTACACTGTTAGGCAGAGTATTGACTATAGTGGGTTGCTGTCAGATTTGATGAATCTGGCACATGGTTTCATATGACAGCATTTTACAGTAGATGACTTGCTTTTGATTTTTGGGCTTCCAAATGGTGAGTTCCATGTCATATATCTCATGCAGATTAATAGCTGACTTCTTGGGGTTTTCTTTCTGTAATGGGTCTGGAAGAGATGGAATTAACTTTCTTCATAGCATCCCATATGGGGCTGTGTCCTAGATTTAAAATCTAAACCAATGTTGCTAACACACTGATGTTTGGGCTGTTGCTGAACAACCCTTTCCAGGTTCAAGTCTCTCTCTTTCCTGCTCTGCCCCCACAGTGAGTAGGCAAGAGATTGGGAGTGACGTGGCTGGGAACTGGCAACCTGAACTGGCCAAAGAGCTAGTCCATGTCATAAAGCATCACCTCAACAATAAAAAGAAGGAAGAGGTAGAGAAAGAAGGGCATGCAGGTTGTGTGGCTTCTCAGGTGGCTCCTTGCCAGCTGGCTGGGCATCAGTCTCTCTGTGGGAGTAGTGGAGGATTGCCTTTGCATCATTTGGTGGTTTACTTTTCATATCTTTTCTTCATTCATTAAACGCTTTATCTCAGCCAGTGAGTTTTGCTTTTGCTGCTCCTCTCTCCTTATCTTGCTGGGGGTGGAGGATAGATAAGAGGCATGAGCAGCTGCACAGCCACTTGGCTGCTGGGTGGGGTCAACCCACAGCACCTTTTAAACCATTTATAAGGGTTTTAGCAGCAGTTTAAACACTGAGGCTCTTGGATCTCAGTGTAAGGCAACTTCAACATCTGCCTTTCTGAACTGCAGAGAAAATGAAGCAGATGGCTTCATCTTTGTGATATACGATGCCATGTAATAGACTGAATTTTAAAATTCAAGATGAAATAAAAATGCATAAACTGTTACAGTTGAAACCTTAATCAGCTAATCTAAAGTTACACATGGGTAGACTTGGTTTGGTTTTATTATAAAAATAGTGTATGTGAGTGCGATCCAAATTCTGTGAAAATTGTAGTCGCCAACTGCATAGTCATGTAACATGAGGTGAGCCAAGAATAAAGTGTAACAAAGTACTTGCTAATGGAAATACATACTATTTTTGTAATGTTTGTTGCCAAATAGCAAGTCTAATCTTCAGTTTATATTACCTTTTGTGAGGCAAAGATGATTTGGAGCAAGAATCTGACTGAATTCTCCATGTGATATCGATGTCCTCTGTATGAGTTAAAATAAACATACACATATTTAAACTTATTTAAAATAAACATACACTGCACCTTTTTATGTGCACACATGTTTCTTTTCCTGACGCTTTTTGCGGGGAGGGAAAGAGAATGCATTTCAGAAGGCTCATGTTGTCTCTCTACCACCACATAAATAGTAGATTCCATCTCTGGGATAAACAGCTGCGTCTAAACCATTGCTTTGTTTGGAGTTAAGACACTTTTACTCTGACCCTGCTGTCAGTGTGACTAATTGTGTAGCAGGGGCTTCCTAGCTGAGCCTAAGTAGTTTCAGATATACCTCTGAAAGTTGTGTTTGCAGCTCTACCTGAAATATAAAGCACCTATATGCCAATATTTTCCCCGCTAATATCTTGTCAACAAACCTAAGACTGATCTCTGTGTCTGTTGCTGTTAATGCCAGAAATTTGATTAGTTTTGTTGAGTGGAGAATTGGCTGTTCTCACTGGACCCACCAAATTAACTTTTTTCCCCCTTCCCGATTAGATTTTTTTTAAACTTTTAATGCCTGCCTTTGTCTCCGTGTTCCAAAAGTGTCTTCAGTTCCTGCCAGGCTGGTGCTGGTGCCTAATCATGTAGACTTACCCTTCCACTTCAGCTATGTCTAGTAAGCACATGCAAGTGGCATCTACCATCCTTGTTCCTACAGGACCAAGCTCTACACAGATGTTAGTTGCAGCTTTTTTCAAAAGAGATGCTGTTACAGCTGGCCAATAAAATGCAAAGCAGTCCAAGATTTTCTCAGGTAGCTATCCTAAGCCTATTTTATATATGCTAATCATATATATATATATATATCTGGTAAATTTCAGGGCAGTTTTCCTTCTAAAACTTGAAGCATCCATAACTTTGAACATCACACTATGCAGCTCCATTTCTTTTTCCTTACAGGGAAACTGAAATCTGTTTCTTAGGTGAGTGAGTGCTATGGGGCCATCTGGTGTCTATTAATTTTATGGAGACTTCTCTGACAATGCAAACCCCTTAGCTTCTCTAGAAATGCAGAGGCAAAACTTGTCTCTTTGTTTCAAATAAAACTTTTAACTAGCAAAATCCAGACTTGGCATGAAATAAATAATGCAAGAGATGTTTAATGCTATAAGACCCTTTCATTTCATGCAAATACATTCTTGAAAACCTCCTTTTCATTATTTTCTTTTTTAAGAGCCAAGATTAAAGATCACTTCCTTACTAAAAGTTTTGAAAAATAAATTGTCTGAAATGTAAATAAGTTCAACACTTGCACATTTCAGACATTTTAATAAAAAATAAAACATTAAAATATTTGAGGGATGAGATCTGCCCACAGTTCAGATCTAGCTAGCCAGCAATCCCCATTAACTGAAAAATTACCTTTCAGGTGTGTTACCTGGTGGGAATACCAGCCTTCTACGTGGGGAGGGGTACTGATGTCTAAACCAATGCTATTATGGCATTTTTTGTGAAGTGTTTTGTTCCAGATGGAAGAAAAACCTTCCAGGATGGGAGCAGCTGGCCATTTCTCCAAAGAATGTAGCTAGGCAGAAAGTATTGACAGATTTGTTGTGCTAAGAGTTTTTAGAAGGTAAGATTGCAGCATAGAACTGTGATGTAAAATTGGCCTTTAGTGCTGAGTCAGAAAGTACTGCGCAAAGCTGAGGTCCTACTAAACAAAGCCAAACTTGCATGCTTCCTCAAATACCCTGTCAGGATATTCACTCAGGAAAAGTGGAATACATTAGTGTTTGTCAAAATACTCAAACAGGACACCTCATAAAAACTGTATTAAACTCAGTTACATGCATCTTTACAGTGAAAGCTTATACTTTACCTCTTGCATTTTAAAGTAGAAGTTGAAATAAATTGTTGAAATTCAGGTTGAGAATCTTCTAATTTGCTGATCTTTTATATAAGCATTATTATTATTTACCTTTGTGAATCACTGCTGCTGTAACAAAAAGTGCCTTGTAGCAGAACCTATATTCCCAGAAGAACAGAAATAATTACTGTGATGTGTCATCCTGATGAACAATATGCTGCTTCACAGCTTTTTTTTTTCCTTTTTGCTGAATACACTGCTCTATAGACACCTGTGAAACAAAACTATAATAAATTGCTTTTATAGTGTATACATTGCAGCACTGACCCTTGAAGTACCATGATGTTATTTATTGCTGAATCCAAAGAAAAGAGCAGCAGAATGAGTTTATTTAAAAATCAAACTAAATATCTGTGTCTGGGTCTGTAGCTCTGGAATTAAGTTCCTGTATAATTCATTAGATTTGGGCGTTTTTTCTGACTACACAGTTGTATAGCCTGGATTTTAAAACACTCTTAGCTGTAGTAGGATATTTTGCTAGGTCGAATTATTTACAAACATATCCATGAAGAAGCATTTTTGGTGATCTACATGACAATGGCCATAAGAATGTCTGCTAGATTATGGATGGGCTTAATTGTTTAATGAAAAATATTGAGAAGTTTCTTTGTGATTTCCTTCTTAAAACCCCATGAGTTTCCCCGAGACTTGGGTCCTTAAGTCACAGTCCATTTACACTGATGTGTAAAAGTAACATATTAGGCTGCAAAGTCAAACATTCACAGTTTAGAGAAAGCTGTAATTCAGATGGGTAAGTGCAACTGTTTCATTTGCATACATTAAGTACTTGGAGTACTGTGTTGTATTTGGAGTACAGCTCTGGAGCCTCAGCATAAGGACATGGAACTCTTGGAACAAGTCCAAAGGAGGGCCATGAAGGTGATCAGAGGGCTTGAGCACCTCTCCTATGAAGACGGGCTGAGAGAGTTGGGGTTGTTCAGCCTGGAGAAGAGAAGGCTCTGGGGAGACCTCATTGCAGCCTTTCAGTACCTAAAGAGGGCCTTCAGGAAAGCTCAAGAGGGGCTTTTTTATGGGGGCATGGTAGTGAGTGACAGGACAAGGGGTAATGACATTAAACTGGAAGAAGGTAGGTTTAGATTGGATGTTAGGAAGGAATTCTCTACTATGGTGAGGCACAGGTTGCTCAGAGAAGTGGTTGTCTCATCTGTGGAAGTGTTCAAGGCCAGGCTGGTTAGAGCTTTGAGCTACCTGATCTAATGGAAGTTGTCCCTGCCTGTGACAGGGATGTTGGAGATAGATGATCTTTAAGGTCCCTTCTAATCCAAAACCATGCTATGATTCTGTAATTTTGGTCACACGTCCATTATAAATTATGATTTCATCAGAATGCTGTTTCACTCAGCCTGTAGAAGAGACAGCTCTGCCTGCATAAGCTGTTGTTCAGTATTGGGGATTCTCTCTGCACATCAGTGTGTGGCCCTTTGCCTTATTTTCTAGCCTGTGCTGAAGACAGTGAATCATTCTCATATGAGTATTTGCAGGATCTCATCCTAGCACTTGAGTGTTTCTTGAGGCTTATCTCCTTAAAATTGAGGAAAGTCAGGGCTGAAAGTCACTGAGATTAAAGTATCCATTCAGTTGAGTCAATTAACTTGAGATAGCTTGCACTTCAAAGTAGTTAGTGTGATACCAGACTGAATAACTTTGAAATTTCAGGTGACTTTGCTTTATATCTTAGAAGTGCTTAGCAGCATTGCAAATTTGAGTAATGGGCTTGTCAGACACTTGTTTAACGAGAAAGTAGCTCTTTGTGAAAGACAGTGGGCTTATCTCATTTGTCTAATATTATGCAGGGAGGTAGAAAGAAAAAAGAGGACATATAAATCTTGTTCCTAGAGACAGAAATTATTTGCCTGAAGCAAGAGAAAATCATACAACTTCCCTATATTCCTTCAACATGTTCCTCATCTATCTCTCCCAAGGATGCAGACCCAATCTTCAGGAATTTACAGCTCATCTCATCTTAAATGCATGTAAGGGATCAGAGTTCAGGAGCTACAAGCAATTCTGACCAATTCATTTCTGTTATTTCCTAAACTTATAGTATCTGCCTCCAAAATTATTTGACTGTTTTGTATGTTGCTCTGTAGAATGGAACTTAAAGTCTCTCTGTTCCACAAGTTCTGGACCACACCGTAAGTATCATTGGAATAAATTTATGTGGGAATTGGGCAGCCAGAGACTGGGTTGGCCCTGGTCAACAACGAAGTGTGCATTAATCTGAGACCATGGGAAAGGAGATGCTAGGAAGGGGAACATCTGGTTGGATTATGGAGAGAAGAATGGGATTGTGGGTATAGTTATGTTAATGAAGTTGAACCATATAAGGTTATGTTCTGCGTTCTTGTATATGAATGGTTAACAATGTTTTACATATAAGGTAATGCAATTGTTTATTGGTCCGTTGTCCAGGCTAGAGTCTATATATTATGTTTGCCCCATTGTGGGGTCTTTTGAGGTTGCCCCATACTTTGTTCAGTTTATGTTCTTTTGTTAGCTCAGGTTATTCTTAAAGTTATTTTCTGGGCTTACTTGATCGTTCCCGTCCCTATTTCAATTGCCACCCCGGCTGGTCCGGTCGTGTCGCATCGCCGGCGACAAATGAATGGCACAGGTCCATTCCAATTTAGCTATTCTACGCCGTGTCACGGCCACAAGTGTTCCTGTTCAAATCAAGCAAAAATAGGTGCTTGTACTAGTGAAATATACAGCTAGATTTCAAACAGTGTTTGAGTTATTCCGCTGGGTTTGGGCTATAAACGAACAGTATAATGCCAAAGGTGAAGGAAAGAAAACAATTAAGAAAGAGTAGCTGCATACAACATACAGCTGAGGCTTCACTATTTACCCTTTTTTTCTTATTTATCTTCTTAGCCAGTCACTACCAACTTGGACAACAAACTTCTTGTGAACATTCTAATGGAAACACGTGCCTGGAGAACTGTAGTATTGCTCCTGCTGTGATTGCACAAAAAGGCATTGTGTGATTGATTTTCCAAGAATTGAGTTAAGAGCGTTTTACAAAGCTTAAAAAAAGTACATAAGCTTAATTTAGGTATTTTACTGCTTCCCCCTCCCTCAATAAGGAAATTATATTAAGCAGTCATGGAGTCATACCTATGGTCTCAAAAATCTTGGCTGAAGTTTCTTCAACAGCATTGTTCAGGCCTTGCCTTCTCCCTCTTCACCCCCAGATCTTCACTCACAACCTACACCACCTCAACCACATACTGGGACAGGCAGCATTGGAAGATTAAAAAGCTGTATCTATCTCCCAAAAACAAAGAAATTTTGACCAAGACAACCTGGTAACTAGGTGACTGCCAGTGGATGAGAGGGATGTTGCCTTTGGAGCGCTGGATGCTTCAGTAACATCTCTCTAAAGCAAAGTTTGCAGGTGGGCTCAACTCTTGTTCTCAGCTCAGCTTTTTACTTCTCTGCGAATGTTCTTGGGCAATTCTCATCACCAAATGTTCTAGTAGATAATGAATTATGGTAGTGTTTGGCTTAGCTTGCCTTTCACTTGACACACAAATAAACACAAAGGTGTTTTTTAAAACCAAATTAGAAATATGGGTTTTGGAAAATACTGCAGTGTCTGTGAAAATAATAAAGTGGTATTGTGACAATAAAGTGGTTTTAGCTGAACAAGTACTGCTCTCTATAAAATCTGATCCTGCATAGACTAATAAAAATTCAAGGGCATGTGCTGTTATATTGCCTGAGTCTTCACAGATTTCTGCAGTTCATGAAGTATAAGAAAAACATGAGATGTAATGATCTCTCTCAAAGCAAGGTGAGTTCACTGTTTTAAGAGGAGCTGGATATGTAGTGGTGTTTTGAGAGCCTCTTTGGAAACAAGGCTCAGGCTCTCTGTCTGCATGCTTTATTCCTATACAGCTGGAATTCTCAAGCTGTACTCAGGCCAATGGGATCCTAAAGCTAAGCTCAAGCAGTTGCAAGAATGTGCCTTAATGAACAACCTCATAAAATGCAGTAAAAACTTATGCTTGCCATTCAATTCAACATGTGAAATGAGTTCATGAAATTGAAAGCAGCTGTTTTTGTACCTGTTCTTTTGCTCATAATTCTATACCAAGAACTAGAAAACAATCCTTTGATTTTTTTTTTTTTGACAATGAAAACTGCTCATGAGTCAGTTATGAAGGGCTAAAAAATGAAATGACAGGACAGAAATGTGTACTTTGAAACAGAAATAAAAACATTAGGAATCTGTGTGTGGCTATGTGGTGATGTCAGGAGTGGGTTGAGGAGAATAATTATTCAAATTTCTATGGAGTTTTCAGTAAGACTGTGTTACCCAGTGACAATTAAAATGTAGCTTCTCCATTTGCTACCTAGCAAATTGTTCATTTTATCCTGACAAACCTGGGTGGCACCTGATGGAGTCTTCAGAGTATGTTCCTCTTGCAGAGGAGCAAGGTTACCCTACATTCCAATGTCAGCATCTGAAAGGTGGGGCAGACACACCTGAGACTTCTGGGCCTTTGGAAGCAACAGAGACTCTGGTGCTTGTGGAGGTCTGTGTGGAGTCTGTGCAAGACAGGAAACTGGTAAAATGGGAAGGCTTTATTGAGTCTGCTTTGCTTGCAGAGCAGAGGTCTCTAAAGGTGTAACTTGCACTTCTCTCTCTTGTGTCTTGCACAAGGAAACCCTGCTGTGGAATTCAAAGCCCCTCTGTGTCTGAGCATGCACACTTTCAGGCAAAGGTGAGACCTACTGTACCAAGGCTCTTGGGACAGGACCATTTGGTGAATGATGATGTTAGGTTATGTATTTCAGGCACCTGGCACTCTGCGTCTCAGTCTTCACCCCTGTTGGCTGAATGATTGAGGTAGGAAGAGACAGTCATAACTTGCATCTAATACGCAGTGAGGTTTTCCAAATAGATTGTGATTGATGCTCTCAATTATTTTTGTCAAGGTCTGTAGCAAACCCTGTGTTATCCATTTGTCAGAACTTGAAACAAAGCTGTTTTCTGAACAGAGTTCTCCTTATTAGATATGACAACTTAGTTAAATAGAGAGGACTGAGTGAACTTCATGCTGCTGTGAAGACTGATCTTTTATTTTCCACTTTCATAGTAAAAATTAAAGCTTTTAGGATTTATTTAATTTTTATTCAGCTGGAATATCGCAGTTATTGATGGGAAGAGAAGCTGTTGAGCTTAAGGACTGCTTCCTGTGTAGGCTGTAGAATGCAGCAAGCCAGTCTCTTCTTGAGCTACTTGTCTTTGCATTAAAATGCCAATATATTTCATCAGTGTGTATTTTTAAAAAATAAATTAATAATTACTTAAAATTTTATAGTGTGCTATTGGAAAAGAGGACAACTAATAACTCCTCATGTTGAGTCATCTAGGTTCCACACTCTGAATACTTGCTGCTAGAGTTTGGCATTCTGTGCCTTGCATCAAGGTTTTTCAGCAAAGATATTTATAATCATTGTTCTCCCGGGCTTTTTCTGCAGTGGGGATTTTTACTGATGTTGCAGTCCCTAGTGTGAATATAACTTATTGTTGTAAACTAAATGTTTCCTATGCAGAATGCTCCAACTCTCCCCAGCTTCTCTGCTATGGTATGTCTAAAGCAGTGATTTGCAGTGCTCCTACCTCATCTTGTGTAGCTAAACAGACAATAAAAAAAAAAAAATCCATCCTGTCAACCACACCACTGATGAATTGGACATCCATAGCAGTGTATTTTATTGCACTAACATGAAAAGTCACAGCAAGGGCTCTCAATCAAGTAGAAGATATTTGACAGATAAGCAGTCTGAGGTGATTAGCTGAAGATCAAGGCTTTTGTTAGTGACATAGATCCTTCTGTGTTTAAGCAGAACAAAAGTCTTTCTTGTTTTCTTTTAGATATTTCCAAAACTGCTATTTACACTCTCCCCTTCCGCAGGAAGCAGTCTCAAAATCATTAGGTAAGAAGACAAGGAAACCCTTGGCCGTTTTTAGCACTTTGTGTGTTCTGGCTCTGCCAGATGTTTACTGCTCTGCAGTGAGACAGGTGGAAGCAACACCTTGTCCTTAATAATTTATTATTTTTGCCTTGACCTCTAGAGAGCCAGTGTGATCTCCATCATCTGTCTATGATTTGCAATCTGTCCTGATCTTGATGCATTCCCTGTGTAGAGGAAAACAAGCTGTGATAGTGGAGGCTGGTACTGCTCTTTCCCTTTGGAATTGCCTCCCCAGAATAAACTCTTAAATGCTTATTGAATCCAGAAAAATACAGGAGACTGGATGAAAAAATGGATACTGTGGGTCATGGTTTACACTTCCTATTTCAGGAAACTAATTTAGCCAGCTAAATTAGGTATCTAGTTTCCTTGTGCTGTATCATTACTTAATGGTAAATAAGAGTAAAGCTCTTATCAAGAATTATTCACAGACTAGAGTTTTGATCTTACTGCAGATTATTCCAGTTGATCCTTCTCTCATCATTTATGGGAGAAACTTATGAAGGCTCACTTCTTAAAGCAGCTAAGTGAAGCTAGGCAGTGAGAATATGCCCTCTGCTGTACAACGTGATCTGCTGTGCATCTTTTCTGTGGTTGAGTGCAAAACTCCATCCTTGGATGAGTATCTATATTCTTGCCACAAACCAAAGGAAGTTACTTCACATGTCAGCAGATGCAATGTGAGTACACATTGCACATAATGCTTTCATGTGTACATGTTTTTGTTTTCTACTAAAAGTTCATATAAATACCAGTTCTTGTCGAACCCAGATATGAATTAATAACAGCCATGGGAGATCTGGCTCACCTGAGGCAGCATTTCTCCTCCAAGGAGAGGCAGCTAAAGGATAATTCCCTTTCTACAAAGGGGAAAGGATAGAGCATTTGCTTAGATATAAAATAATTTAGTCCTGTCAAATCCCTGTTAATATAATATACTCTTTGCATCTGGTTATGTGTTAGCCAGTCTACCAGCTAACACCAGTGTTTGAAAGCAGGACAAGGAGAGGTTAAGCTGAAAAGTTTGAATTGGGGCACACATAGACAATAAAAAGCTAAAAGCTGTTTTTCTGCTTAACCTAAACTTTGAAAAAAATCCCACATATGCACTTTCAGTTTTATGCTGTGTGTGAATGTCAAATATGCTTAGCTGGTACAGAATTTCTTGAAAGTAATTATTGTCATCCCATTTGGCTAAATATACCTATAAACATACCAGAAGTATGCAAGCTAGAAAATGCTGATATGGACTTAATTTGAGGGGTGGGATTATTTAAGAACTGGTACTCTTAGTCTGTTATTTTCAATTTTTTTGCCATGTTAGCTATATGTCATCTATTGCCAATATGTATATTTTAAGTGGAAAGAAATAAATATAATAAATATGGAATAAAGGCGTTCTTCAGAACAGATTATTTCAAAAAAGGAAACACAATTTGGGAATGAGCTGTCTCAACCCTTTAACTGCTTTGAAGGCTCAGAGAATTTGGAGAACCTTTTTCAGAGCAAGTAGCCCTATGCAAGTGTTTCAGGCCACATAGGCACATAGAGCAGGTGGTAAGGCAAGCCCTGATGCCAGGATTGCTCCTGTCTCTCTTCTGCCCTCCTTACCTGCACTGCAGAGCTTTTAATCAGACTCCTGGGATAAAAAGAGCAGTTAATACAAATGGGGGAGTTTTACCCTGGGAGAAAAGGAGTGTCCTGCTTTGCCTCCCTAGCACGTTGAGGCATTTCAGGTTACTGTTACAGGGGTTAAGTGCGGTGGTCTGGGAGCTTTAGGAGTTTCCAGCAAGTTGCACGCTGGCCACCCACAGCTTAAGCTTTTGGAGGAAAGCGTCAGGGTGAGTGACTCAGGTGGCCACAGTCTGCCTCCCATGGCACAAATGAAGGAGAGGAGCTGGCTGGATCCTGACCTGCAGTAAACCTCAGGCCCAGAGAATCTGTTGGGCTTTCTGCCTCCTGCTCTGAACAGGAGCAGATGAGCTGGGACAGGATCTGAGGTGGAAATGTAACTGTAAAACCTGACACTGAAGTCTCCTGGATTTGTTTTGTTATAGTGTGCACATTTCTCCCCATATAAACTCTTCCTTTTAACGTCCAATCTTTTGTGCAGATGTATTTGGCCCACCCTGCAGCACCCTCATTTCTCTATGCAAGGGCTGTGTCTGGTTTTACCACCACAGCTCAGGGAGGGTTTCTCAGCGAGAAGGAGTGAAGTGAATAAATATATGTGTGTTTTTGCAAATGTGTTTGTGCCTTGTTCTGTTCCCACCTCCTTGAGGGACAGTGTTTCCCTATGGAGCAGCCTGACAGGAGCAGCAGCCATGTGAAAGGACAGCAGCTCCTGCTCCACTTTAGCTGCAGGAGGGGAAAGGTGTGTCTGATTGTGAAGATCACGATTAGTGGGAGAAGAGAGGAGAGGAGGGAGGGGAAAAGAAAAGGAAAAAAACAACCACCCAAGCCTTTGAACGGCAAGACTGCACTTCTGACATGTGGCCAGCATGTGCCATACAGGCTTCAGGAGGCAGCAGGAGCACAGGTGAGAGGAGCTGCCTGGGCAGCAGCAGAAAGCAGCATCGTAGCAGGATGGGGGATTCCAGGACACCAGGAAACAGGGAAGGTCTGGAGGTGCACAGGCCACGACAGACAGTCTGCTGTCACTGTGCAGCAAACTCGGCCTGGAGCCCGGCTAGGGCAAATGCATGGACCGTGCAAGGTATGTTATTTTTCCATCTCTCTTAGTTTTGGCTAGTTATGTTATAAGGCAGAAGCAGGAGTTTACTGAGTTACGTGCTTGCTGTATAGAATTACTGCATTTATGGGGTAAGAGGAGCATTAGGGGATTGGTTTTGAGTATTACCGCTTCAGGAGGATACACAAAAGTTTAGGTTTTTAGGGAGAATTTTTGAGCGTGGTGTTGTCTGTGAGAGAACAAGGCTGGGGGCAATCCAGCAGAGAGAAAACTCAGAGATGCAAGTCCACCACTTCAGAGAAAAATGCAGAGAGAAAGGGAAACCTGTCTAAAGTGGAACAAGGGCATAAAAGTGGATGCCTGACAGGAAAACTTGGGGGACTAGGATAGCCAGGTTTGTACCCATGTTCAAGCTTTAAGATTTACTCTTCAGGGAATTGCCTCTGCAATGCTCTGAGGGACTATCAAGCCCCTTTCAGTCCTCTTCACTTGGAAAAATTATTCCAAGGTATACAATTTAATTTAATTTCTATATTGCTAATAGAGGGTACACGTGTTTCTTTTTCTGCAAAGCATATCTAAACACCTGGGAATGTCATTAAGCTTGTGGCTGGAACATTGTCTGTGGATTCATGGTTGTCCTGTTGTTTCCAACCTCGATTCTATTAGGCTGCTAAAGAGCCTCCTGCAGCACATCTCAGGCAACCCTTTCCCTGCCTTGATGTTGTGAAGTTCTGTTGAGAGCTATATACTGCTTTCCTTTGCTGTTATACGATTGAAATTTTGGTACAACCTAAAAGGTCTATAACAACTGCAAAAATCTCTTTTTTTGATCCTTCTGGTTCAGCTGCTGGTTTGCTGTCAGTTGAAAAAACAGGCAGAAACACCCTGTGCATGGATCACGCAGTTAAACACATCTGTCTGTACTGCTACAGGGTTAGCCAGCATTCCTTGCATTTTGCAATGATCCCTGGTGTTGCACTTGCCTTGAAAGACATGTCTTTGAACTCTGACTACTTTTTCAAGTGAAAAATTTTCAGGGAGCTTTTTCCCCCCTTTCAAGAAAAACCCCAACTGAAACTAAAATTTTCTGTGAATGAAACGGTTATGGCTTTGCAATTCAAGAATTTAAAACTACTTTCATTCTTTTCTCACTTCTCACACACACACTTACATACTTTCACAGGTATGTGTGTGTTTGTATATATTTTCATATCTAGGTATACTTATATATATCATTGATATATATAACACATTTCTATATGTGTTGCTTTAATTAGATATTTATTTAAATGTGGCTACTAGGAGTGGTTATGGTGAAAGCTGTTCCTAACCAATGTGACTAATGAGATTAAACAAAGTCAAAAACATGGACAGCTTGTCTTCACTCAAGAGTGCTGAGTAGTTCTATTTATGAACTTTTTATAGCCTAGCTCAGTTTTTCAGCATCAGATTCTGTGTGTAATGTGCTTACAGCTGCAGCATATGCTTTCTTACAGATAAAAATGAAAATTAAGCTGATGGTTTTAGTATAGGCAAAATGGCCTTGCAGTGGTGAACGGATAAATAAGACAACTAAAAGTCTCTTTGATGTGATGTATCTCCGTTGTTGTTTGTGTCTGGGTTTTTTTTCTCAGAAATGATCAATTCCATGTACTTGCAAATGAGTTTATGGAAAGACTTTTTATTGGTAAAAGTGAAAATCAATGTTTATAGGAAATGATACTGGATAAAGGAGTGACTGCAAGGGTATTTTAAAAATCTGAACATAAATCTTTATGGATTTTGTCATTAATATATCGACAGTTAAAAACAGCCATAAATTTCATATTCTGTGTACACAGATATATTTTAATGCTCCCATTTTCCTGAGCCTTCATGATAAAGCAGTGAAGCACTATGGGATAATCACAGCCTTTAGTCTTTGGGTATCTGTATTA
Source organism: Nicator chloris (assembly GCA_013400495.1). NCBI lineage: Eukaryota > Metazoa > Chordata > Aves > Passeriformes > Pycnonotidae > Nicator > Nicator chloris. The sequence goes on from WAAE01024596.1 coordinate 38,800, forward strand.
AAACAAACCCAAATTACAACTGGGAAAGCTGGATAAAATCTGTGTTCCTTTGAAGTTAGCCAGGCAAAGCTCCATGTTCAGAAAAATTGATGGTCTCAAATGTGCTGAATGTTTGCAAGAGAAATAGACCAATATATTGGCAGCTAACTCCCTAGAAAATCCATCAAATTATGTTTAAGAAAAACCATGAGCCAAAATTTTGTGTAAAAAAATGGTGAAAGTAGGGAGGATGGAAATTTTTTGTTAAAATGATGGCTACTGCAATACTGGCTACTATTGAACATTATTTTACTACAGTTCACTAAACTTTCTGCAGTGGCACTCAGCTCTTTCTCTGGAGTGGGCACACTTGAAAGTCCTTGATGTGTGGGTCTGTCCATCTAGTGGGAAACTCAAATAGCTCTGAGGGCACACACACTTATTTAGAGGGGATTATTTTCTAACTCCTAGAGGCTCCTCTTCTGAGACAACTGATGAAAAATCTCTGTTCTTTTGTTCCCTTTTAAGGGACCTACCATTAGACAACTGCTGCTCTTCAGGTGCTTAGTTTGATGCTTAGTTACAGTAAGTGATAGAAATGTGGTTAGAGCAACTGAAATGACTCTTACAGTAGATACTCTCATATTGCTCTTGCAGAACTTCCGAGTTCTTGCAGAACTTCTGAGTCACCAGTTCCATTCAGGCCTGCTCTACTGTTACATACTTGGGTTTCTGCAGATGAATTCAGGAATTCCTTGCATGATCATGTCTGAGGTCTGAGTTTCTGTGTTGTATTTCAGTCCTGGCTTGATGCAGCAGCCAATACTACATCAGACTTGTAGTCTTGTTGTTGAGTGTTGCCATAATTGCCATAACTGAGGGTGCTTCTGTAACCCAAACAGGTTTGATTTGTCTGCATTTAAGAGTCCAGTTTTGTGGATAGGAAATTTTGTATTCAGATGCTCCTAGTCTTGCAAGTATCACAAACATGAGAGTTAAGAAACTACTTGTAGGAGAGATATATAGAAGTCCCCTTATTTTGCAGTTATAGGTAAGGTTTTTTTCTTTTTCTGTATTTTGGGATGGGATGCTGGTAAAGCAGCAGAAGAAATATCATATGCAGCAGAATAATCTCTTCAGGGTATGTCTCCTCCACAGTCTCATGGTATAGTGTCATAATAAGCCCTATGGTTTTGTCACATTGTCATATGCAGTTGAGCTTTTAGTAAGATCGAATATGAATCTTCAGAAAGTGTAAAAAGAAAATCTGAAATAGACAGAAGAAATCCTAAACCACTGATTGGTGGATAAGAGAATTCCTGAGGACTGTAGCATAAGAACAGAGAAGGGCATGGTGACAGTGGGATGGCTGTTTCCCACTTCCTGATTTCCACTGGGGTCTGAACCTCACAGGGGTCAAAAAAATACAGCAAGTTGGTGATTAAAAAAAACCCCTAAATTAAAAATTCAGCACTGTCTTTCCACTTTTACTTGAGGAAACCTTCAGATTGTAATATATGAGTGAATTCCTGCAGAAATCCAGGTATAAGCAAGACCACCACAATCTGAGAATTCACCTTGAAATGAGAAGGTTTATTTCATGTTATATGTATCTCATTCAGAACAAGGAGAACATAGGCTGAAAGTATTCTTTCAGGATTACACCAGCATTTAACAACATTAAACATTACTCAGAGTGGACCAGAATAAAATATGGCATTCTTTTCCAGGGGACAGACAAACTTAATGATCAAAATAGGAATTAGTATTACCTTGTCATAGCTTTCTTGTCTAAAATTACAAGCTCTACAATACATGTTTTAAGTCCAGGTGTTTGTTGTCAGGTTCTGAAGCTGTTGGCCCTCTTGCAATAGGACTGCTTCGTTGGAAAAATCTGTGTGTTTATGGCAACCTTCCCCTCGGTCTCACCGTCCCTGAAGATGCCTGTGTTCCTGTGTGTCAATGTTTTACCACACAAAATGACTTCTCATGTCCATTGTCCTGTCCACCATCACTTTCAATCACTCCAGTGCCTTCTTACAACAGTAGTAGTCAAGAGACTTTGAGTCAAGACTCCACGGGTAAGTGATCATTTGTTTTTTACCTGTCCAATTTTAATTTGATCAGCAATTTTCATGGTCAATATAAACAACTGTTTCTGCTGCCAGGGTGCTTTGGTTGCTCCTAAGTGAGGATCAGACCACAGAAACATCATGAAAGGGTTTATGGTTATGCAACGTAATCCTTAATCTAATGATTTTTCCCTCATGGTTTGAAAGTACCAGAATCAAAGATGTTCTCAGCAGCAATAATACCATTAGTGTATGTTTTCTTTAAAACTGGCAGGCCAACTCCTTGATGAGGGTGCATCCATGTTAGCACATGGAGACATTTGAGGACAGTCTCTTCTGTGCCTGTCATAAAACTTTGCATGATGGAGGATACCCTCATTTGTCTGTTGTGATCAAAATGCTACTAGCACCTGGCTAATCACAAAACAGGGTGTACCAAGGGGCATCCAACGACATCCATGGGAATGCACTTGTGCTCCCACCCTGTTAAAAGGCCGACGTCTATCAGAAGCTATCAGAGGCAGCAGCAGCATGCTGATCACTGGTGATGTTCTTTCCCACTGGGATTTGGACATCTCAGGGTCTGATGGAAAGATGACAGCTGGTGGAGAGTTGTGGTGTTAGGACAAATCACTTGACCCACAGTCTGGTTGCATTTGTCTCTGAGAGTTCTTAATGACAGCGATGATAGGAAGTGGGTCATGAGCTCTCTGAAACTTTCTGGCTGCCAATGAGTCACCTATATGCTTCCTAATTGAACTCCTGTAAAAGGATTTTAATTCCTGCTGCCTGTTCTGTTGCTAAGTGGAAGGGATTAGAAGGTTCTGCCTAGGTGCCAGCTAAAAGAATGGTATATATGGAGAGTGAGGTGTTAGTAGATCCAGTATTGAAAGGCATAATGCTGGAAAAGTCTAAATACCTAGAGCTGATATGAATACCTAGTGCTGACATAGTTCTTAAAATTGTAATAATTGCTGGCAGCAGTGGCTGAATACAATCTGTAGTTAAAATGACAGTCAAATATGTATATTACTGTGGTTTTGTCTCTTTTCATTTTAAGTATCACAGTACATTAATGTAATTTAGTGTAACTGATGAAGACATTACTGCATGTTGCCAAAAAATAATGGGCCTGAAACTCTGTGGTGGTGCTGAAATCAAATCAAAACCCATTTCTGCCTTCCCAGAACTTTCTGATCTAACGGCTCACCCTCTGAACCTGACTGGATGCCCATGGCAGCTGGAAATCCAAGGCTCCAGCACTTCAAGTACCATTCCTAATATCTGCTTTGATGGTGCTAAGCATTAGGGGCATTAGGGCAAATGCTGAACAGCTTCACAAAGATTAAATGTTGTGACTTTCATTCATCTTTTCTTCTGCTTCCAGTTAGGAGCCGAGCAAATATGCACCTCCTTCTTCAATGCAGTGTTGATTGTATGAACTCTCTGCCTGTATTCTGTAGGCTTAATTTGCATCTTGGTTTACATTACCATCTGTTTTACTCATACAAATACTGTACTGCTGTGAGACACTTAATATTTTTCCCACATGATGAGTGACAACTCTGGTTTTAATTTGAAGTGGTTTTGGGACAGTGAGGTGGCAAGTGAGGGGACAAGTGAGGAGGCACTTGACACGTAGAGGTGATGTTGTGGACAGGGGAAGAAATGTTAATTTAAAATAAAAGAAAGTAGTAGTAGTATAATAAAACATTGGTGAAACTTGATAAGGAGCTGTTAGCATTGCAGAACAATTTCCCAGTTCTAAAGCATGGATGCATACAGCCAAAGATGCCAGTAGGATATTATATTAGCAAGCTAAATACAAACACCCTAATTTTCACCCTAATTTAAGAAGCTACAAGGTCTTTGAAGAGTTGACACTGAGATGCTTATGAAAATATCATACTGAAAAGCAGCATGGCAGCATGGTGTCAGGTCAGCACTGAAGCAATGTCCATTTTTAGCAGGGCAGGGTGGTCCTGTTTCAAAGTACAACTTCTAGCACAAGAAGGTACATTCTTCATCCTGATAGTTAATATACTAATTTCTGTATTCAGTGAAACCTTTTATAATCTGTGGGATTTTTTTAAATCTAATTTTTAAATCTAATCCTGCCACAGAGTAGAAGGTAGTGCCTGTAACCAGGGTGTCTTACCATTATTGCTCAGGGCTGGAACAGTGTTGTGTCAGCAGCTACTCCTTAAGGCTGGGTGTCACGTCTGCAACTCCAGTGTTAAACCCTACCCCTGGGCTTCATTATGACACTTCTAATGCAAAGATTCCTCGAGTTTTTTAAATTACATCAGTTTTCAGCGACTGTCCTGCCATGATTGAAAAGCTTTTTGCAGCACACAGCACATCCATGGAGGCTCAGGCAAGAGTACAGCATCAGCTGAAATGGGGGAGCTCTTGAAAAGACAGGGGGTCACTTAGATATAGATTAATGAGGTAGGGTTAATCTTAGTTATATCCAAGCTCATTTATGTCCAAGACTACTTGATCAGATCATTTACAGGAACTTGAAATGCAGAAGAACACCATGCCACAGGCTTACTGTGCTGCTTCTCATCTATGCATTTACAATTAAGCTCTCTATAACATTTCAGCAGCAAATTCTTTAAAAAACAAACTGTGCTGAACCAGTATATAATGCACGCAACACACACATTACAGTTCAAAATAATTCTTTTTTTAACTACTGATGATGGAAAAATGATGTCTGCTTCCATTCGAGCAGGGCATGTTTGGGACCTTGTAATAAAATGGGCATGGCGATGTCTGAGCTGGGTTTCAATGTTCNGTGGAACAGTGTTGTGTCGGCAGCTGCAACTCCAGTGTTAAACCCTACCCCTGGGCTTCATTATGACACTTCTAATGCAAAGATTCCTCGAGTTTTTTAAATTACATCAGTTTTCAGCGACTGTCCTGCCATGATTGAAAAGCTTTTTGCAGCACACAGCACATCTGTGGAGGCTCAGGCAAGAGTACAGTGTCAGCTGAAATGGGGGAGTTCTTGAAAAGACAGGGGGTAACTTAGATATGGATTAATGAGGTAGGGTAAATCTTAGTTATTTCCAGCTCGTCTATGTCCAAGACTACTTGATCAGATCATTTACAGGAACTTGAAATGCAGAAGAACACCATGCCACAGGCTTACTGTGCTGCTTCTCATCTATGCATTTACAATTAAGCTCTCTATAACATTTCAGCAGCAAATTCTTTAAAAAACAAACTGTGCTGAACCAGTATATAATGCACGCAACACACACATTACAGTTCAAAATAATTCTTTTTTTAACTACTGATGATGGAAAAATGATGTCTGCTTCCATTCGAGCAGGGCATGTTTGGGACCTTGTAATAAAATGTGCATGGCGATGTCTGAGCTGGGTTTCAATGTTCAAAAGATAGTGCAGAAAATAAGGTATCGACGCAGAAAACCTCCTAGTGTTCTGATACACAGTATGAAAGAGATAAATCTGCAGCTTGTTTTAGTGGGTGCTTTGCACCCTACTTGAAACATTAGTCTCAATTTAGTGCTTTTGTTGCTTTGCAGCATTTTGCAATGCTAGATAATTTACAGAGTAGTGTCAAATTTTGTCCTTGGATATAGGAGTATAATAGACACCAGAATTAATCAATTTCATGGACTGTGGAAGGGAATTCTTAAATTTCTAGTATTAGTTGTGATTTGAGATAATGGGTTTTTGAGAGGATTGCTCTGGTCAATAAAAGCCAGGCTTCTGTTTAGAATGAGACAAAACATGAGTTATTCTTTGCTCATTTTCTAACCTGGAAAGTTTGTGAGGGAGTACCAGAGAGGAAGGTCATTGTGGTAAATATTTCATACCTGCATATTGGTTTTTAGCTGAGTCATGAAGAGTTCCTGTTGATTAACTTTGTCTCTTCTTATGATCATTATTCAATGCTTAATTACATTGAACACTATAGTCCAGAATATCCAGAAGATTTACTAGACAACATCAGCTGGATTGAGATGAATAGATTTGCACTGGGTAGAAATGAGTGAGGAGCTGAACAAGACCTGTCAAATTTGTGTCAGCTGCAAATTTTAAAGAAATACGAAACACCATAATCATTAAAACACTGGCTATAACAAGAAATCTGTGCGTTTTTGAAATGTAGTCCCATTTGTCCAATAATAATCTGAATAATTTCATTCAACTGCTTCTGACCTGAAATTAGTGCACCTTCATCTAGACTGTATTTCTCTTGTTTGTTCATTAGAGGGACCTGTCCCCTTGCATGCTAGATCAGCTGTTTTGAAAGCAATTACATTGATTTGTCATGAATTGTTCCTGACAAATATGTCAACTCTTTGTTATTATCATCTTGTTTTCTTCAAGGTGGTTAAAGACAGCTTGATTTATTGCTTACTTACTAATTTGTCACTATCTCTTTTCAAATATTGATGTTTGGCTGACTGGGCTGTAATTACCTGAACTACTTTATTTGCCCTTCTTCACTGTTATGGGACCTTACTCCATCCTTACTTCAATGTAATAATCCCAAAAATGCATTTAGGCTGCTAAATCCCAGCAAAGCAACTGAAAGGTAAGGTAGCTTCACTATTTTCCTTGGTCTATGCCTGGTCCCTGGTGTGTGAATGTCCAAACCAGAGTTATTTCAGGAGAGCTGATGCTTCACAGCAGAGACAGGGGAAATGCAGAGGACTCAAGATGGACCCTCTTCAGGGATGCATTTGGGCCTGTCTTACAGTTAGACAGAAACACATTGGAAAAAAATACTATTATGATCATAGTATACAACTTTTGCAACCACAAGTAAACCTGAAAGAGTGTTCCAGGTTTATTCCTTAAATCTATTGGAAATCTGGCTGCAGCTCGTGTCCCCTCTTTTATTTACATAAATTCCTGTGACTTCTTAATGTTATTTTGCATGTCCAATCATGTCATGAAACCTTTGTCTTTTATTAGTACACTGCAAAACATTGCACCTGCTGTGAATGCTGTATTTGACATAGAAAAAAACATAATTATTTTTATATGTATTTCTTAATTTGCTAAGTGCATACTTATATGTATTCTTTGATTCTGCAGCTATCTTGTGCAGCTTTTAAATTGTGCGATGACAGTAAAAACCTATATAAAGAAATAATTTGTGACATTGCCTACTTTCTAGTGTGGTATAGGATTCCAGTTAAATCTATTTGCTAATTTAGATGCAAAGGAAATAGATCCAATGTTAACTGGATTCTGTAAAAGGAATAATATTGGCTTGCCTAGGAATTTATTTTTTCCCCTGAAGAAAAATGATATGTAGAAGAATTATAATATGAATAAGGAGGTGATTGAGGGGGACATGACAACAGTCTTGAGAGGGGGAGTGTGGAACAGGAGGAAGATGAATAGTGGAGTTTTCCCAGTAGTGGTTTGGAAACAAGGTTAATATTTTAATGGCTGACTTCTGCCTGGAAAGGAGGAGTGCATTGATGAGATGTGCTGATGCGTCTAAGGTGGGAGACACCATCACTGCAAAGGATGTTCAGACTGTTGGGTAGGAACAAATGGATGGCTTTTGGGAACAGAATAAGGGAAAAGTCATGGAATACAACGGTGCAGGCTTTGCTGCTGTGCATAGCAGGATTTTTTCTTTTTCTCAAATAAGCTGTGAATCCTAGAAATAGTAGAGGAAGATAAATTCAGCTACTAATTGGAGATGGGCTGCAGCTATTAAAAAACAAATGGAGGCCTGGGATGTTTCAGGTGAAGTATTTGCTACAGAGGGAAAGATAGAAGATTTTCACCTAAACTGATTGCTTATTTTCAAAGAGAGTAGAGATTTACTGGAGCTTAAGCAGAGGAAAAACTACCAGAACAATATGGGAGAAAAGAGTAAAAAAATTTCAGTGTTTAGACTAGCAAAACAAAAGCCATTTAAAGAAAGAAAAACCAAGACAGTAGGTTCCCATCTAATGTGTGTAAAGTTTGGGGAAAGAGCTGAGTCTGAAGAACAGACATCTGATCCGTCTATTTATCCTGACTAGCAGCCTTCAGGGTCTGAGGAATCTGCTAAGTGACCCTAGAGATGCAACTCCTCATTTTAACTCTTACAGTTTGTGTTCCAGTTAATATGGAAGGGTCATAACCTGACCAACTGCTGGGGATTCTGTACAAAAGTGAAAACCACAAGATGGTGCTGACACTCCTTACTGTGGTTGAAGGCATTGTGAGAGATTTAGCAGAATATGCAGTGGCCTGGGTGTAACCAGACAAAATTTCCATGGAGTTTGGTGGGTATTAACCCGCAAACAAGTAATAAAGTCAGCGGATGACTTCAGGCTACAGTTTGTGGTTAAGCATCGATTTTTGGTTAAAAGTCCTAAGGCATTCTTAGTATATTGGAGAGAAAGAGGGAATGAAGGCAATTAGAAAGGTGATGGTTATTTCTGAGGTTGTAACCCATTGTTACTTGGTTTTCAGTTGCAGAGGGATTGATGAAATGATGAAATTGAGAAGTAGAAAGAAAACACATCTTAGTTATCTCTGATTAGAATCATCACTTGAATTTCCATGCTTTTTAAATGCCAAGGACAAAATATGCTGTGCCCACAGTGTTGCTGACTGCTTGTGCTTCTCTGCCTGTTTTCTTTTTGTGCTTGCATCAAGGGAGGGATTGTTTTGGGAGGTTGGTTCAGTATTCTCTGTACAGCATCTTAAAAGGAGTGAAAGAGAGACAGGTTTCTGCAGTTTATGGCTGTCTAATAGAGAGCTCCTGGTGGGGTTTATAAAGAAGAAAAACACCGTTAGCAAAAATGTTCCTTGGGAACTCTGTAGTCAGCTGAACCTGAGAAACAATCAAGTCCAGGTGACAACTACATAAAGTTATCTCGCTGCCCTGAGAGCAGCTTGCCTTCCCTACCCTTCTGTCCTGTCTGCCAGCAAAAGCATCATGTCTCTGTTCATTAATCATTGTGGCCATGAAGAGGAGAGGCTTATGCTTCTCAATTCTTTCTTTCAGCCACCAGCAGAATCTTCCACTGTTATGAAAGGCAACAGTTCACTACTCTTCTCAAAAATGAAAGGAGTGCACTTCGTTATGGAATGTCTTTCTTCCTGTGCTGTGTCATCTTTTGCTCCTGAAATGCAGTATATGCATTTTTGCTCTTAAAAAAGGGACCCTAAATGTGTGTAATCCTGAAGTGGCTGAAATGCATACTGCATTCAATAAGTATGATAAATTAGGATCTTAAAAAGAATGTCCTTGCTGACTCTTCAGACAGAGAGCACCATTAAATTTATAATTCCAAATATCCAAATGCGTGTACTTAATCAGTTTCAAGACTCTGGCTACCAGTAGAATTGCTTTTATGATTCAAAGAAGTGTAATATTGTTTACTCAAAATTCTAGCTGACGTTAAGTGCACAGACCATTCTAAAACACTCATGTTTAAAAGGGAGGAAATAAAAACTGTAAACTTCTGTATACTTCTGAACTTATTGAAGTATCAAGTCTAGAAGCTGCTGAACTTCCTGATTCTGATCCAGGAAAGCAATGAAGTTGATGCTTAATGAACTTGAGATTTGTGCCATGGAGATCAATTTATCTGCTTCTCTAATTATTCTTACCACTTATGAATGAGAAACTAGAATCTTGACTAAACACAATGAGCTGATAGTTCCTGTAAAAATGTATTTGGAAATGCCAGCCAGCACTGATCGTGTTGTTGGTTCAAGGCATTGAAGACTGGCAATGCTAGCACGTGCCTCCTGTACTGTTGTACCAGTGTGCTGCAAACTTGTCTTCAGAGAGCATCTTTAGAGCTCCTGCATTCTCTTTGTGTTAATTCTGAAACTAACTGCAAGACATGGCCTTCCTGTTTATCTACAGTGTGGATATTTGCCCTTTTTGCTGATCTGAGGTTGGCACATCATTGCACAAGTTTAAACAGGAATCTGGTATTATCCCTGTTTGCTTACTGCTGCTGCTTTGTGTGAACTTAAACTCAGGAGGGACTGTAATACACAATCTCCTCCTCACATCATCACTTAGCTAACACAGACATAGATTTATAAGATTTAATTCTTTTTTATTGCCTTACTTTTTTTCTTGAATATATTTCTGCACTGTCTATTGCGAACGGTTGGGGTAATGAGAATTATTTTGAATATTATTTATCATGGAGACTCTTTTTTCTCTGGGAAATTGTTGCAGCAGCCCTCTTGTTAGAAATGAGCTGAGACTTCTTGTTTATCACAGCATGAAAAGGGTGCTGGTTTACTCCTCTTTACAGCTTAGCCATCCTGACTCCAACTATTCACTGACTCTGGCTGCAGCCAGCTCCTACTGTAGGTTTCCCTTGCAGCCTCTGACTGCTGGTTATTTCCTGCTGAACTATGACTGCATGTATTAGTTTGCAGACTGAATGCAGGCTTTTACCTAGCTAGACTGTGACTGCAGGTTCCAACAACAGGCTCTAACTGCAGACCCAGACTGACCTCACAGCAGTAATTCTCTCCCTCCCCGCAGGATCCTTCTTCTTCACGATTCCCCCTCACCAGCTAATCCACTCCCGTTTATCACACTTATCTTTATTGGATATAGCTCTGACTCATCAGGGGCAAGGCTGTATTGGTAATTAACACAGCTGTTACACATCAGGGGCAAGGTCACCTGTAGTCCCTTCTCCTACAGGCAATATTTTGGTTTTGTAAGCCAGTCGATTAATGAAGAAAAGGGTTAGGATGGAGTTTGAATCAGTAACTGAAGAACTGTTTTTTATCTAATGATGTGTCTTTATACCACTCTTCCAGTCGCAGCCTTCTGGTGTTAGAGGATCTTTCAAGGCTTAGTGCAAGAAGGAAATGTTTAATTAGTTCTTTAAATCAAAGAAGGGTTTGCTGATGCTATGTGAAACAGCAATCTGTTTAATTATCCTGTCAATGACATGCCTTTCCCTATGAACACTGTACTCATCTTGTATATTTTATAACCAAAGCACTAGTAAAAGATAAGCAAATAATTATTTTTAGTATCTGCTTGTTAACTTTACAGAATCAAAATAGGACTTTTCCAACTTTACTGTCAGAGAAATTAAGAATAGAATAGAATTCTTTTTATTTTGTTTCTCATTAGAAAATATAACACAGTTAAACCTTGAAGTGTTCTATAGTTAAGTAACTGATATATTCTTGAGCAGGAAAACTACTAAAAAACCCCCAACTTTATAACAAATCCACTTTTGATAGTCATGTTAAAGAGCATGAACCAAAACCCCCTCAAATATCTAATGTGTTTTCTTCATTTTTTTCCAATGATTTTTAACGAGCTGTTTCATTTTTCTGTGGATAATGAAGCTGTGATCCTTTAAAAGAGAAAGGACGTGTCAAAAGTTTCAGATGTCAAGTGGGAAGCGTTCATGTGTAGCACTGCAGTACAAGACTGAGGCAGAGAGCAAGAGCTGTATAACTGAAATGGAATGAACTCTGCACAATAGCTCCAGTAAAGTCCTTATTTCTTTTTCTCCTTTGTCTTTAAAGTTTGGTTTAAGGTAACCAAGCTTTGTATCCCATCACTTCCCTCATTGAAAGAAGAGTAATCAAGTTTGAGAAAAAAACCCGGAGTCACCAATTTGAAAAATGCAACCCTGTCTACCCTTTCAACTACTGTATTTCCTTCTTTTTGCTCATTTTTAACGTTCATTTTTACTGTCCTTCCTCTTCAGTCATTCCCTTAATAGGATACCTCTGAAAATCTCTTCCTATTTTCTTTCTCTTTCCTGCCCACCTATTTGTTCTGTGTACACACTGTTAATTTGTTCCCCGTTTTCTACCTATTTCGCATTCCTCATTAATAGTGTTTCCAGGGAAAAGGAGCTTCCAGCTATGCATCTCTGCTTGCCTTCAGCCTGCCTCTGCTCAGCACTGAGGAGGTGATGGCTGGAGGAAGCTCCATGTGTGCAGCTTTTCTCCTCACACTGCCTGTGGTTTCCCATGCCTGGATCACAGGCGACGTCCTTTGCTTCACTTGTGACTTTAGGAAACTGAAAGGTTCAAACTGAGACCAATAAGCACAGTGAGCCACTGTGTTGCCTGTACCTCTCATTTGGTCAGGATGGAGGATGCCCACGGAGGTGGCAGGCTGCTGCTGTGGGCCAAGGGAAGAGTGGATCCCCTCACTCCAGAGAGCTGGAGTAGCAGCTCCCAGCTTCTAGCTGGGAGCCTGTAACAGGTAAACAGAGGCACATGCTGATCTGGTGTACAGTAGGTTATTTGCTTCTCAGTGCTTGTGTCTGATTGCTTTCTGTTCTGCCATGACATTTATGTCTAAGCCATGTCTTTTGGTTGAGGAGACTGAGTAGCATTCATTGTAAAAGGCAAAAAACCCCTTGGACAGAATTCCTATGTCTACTGACATGCTTCTAGTTGAATCCCTATTACCAGGCTGCTGGAGCCCCCTTAATCCTGAGTTTTATCTTGCAAGTCAAGACTTTGTTTAAACTCTGTTGCAATCAATAGAAAGACTCGCTCTGCAGCATAAGGTGATTGAACCTATGATAAACAAAATTGCTCTTCAAATATATGACTGCTCTCTCTCTTTTCTGTCTGTACTTCCTTTTGTCCATTGTTTCCTACCTCATTTTTCCCTTCTATCATGGAAATAAAGCTGCAGTAAATCTCCTGAAATGGGTACTTGACTATCTGTAGTCTGCATAGGAAAAAAAAATTATGTCAGACATCATTCTGGGGTTACAGAAGTAATTGCTGCTTTTCAAATGACAAGTTCTCACAGCCCAGTAATCTTTTCCACACGAGGACTAAAACCTGCAAACACACCTCATGCAAAAATACCTACCTTCTTTCTTATTCTTCTAAATGCTTCCCCTGGGTGCCTCTTTCTCCCTTGCCAAAAATACTGTCATTCATATCGTTGAAGAACTTCAGCTTTTAAGATGAAAATGTTGAAGGGTGAAAATAAATTATTGGAGATTAATTTTGTGGGAGAAGGGAGAGTGTTCATGCAGGTCTATACGTAAAGATAAGAACATGCTGTACCTCAGGCTTGCTGAAAACAGGTTTTATTATTTTTTTTCCCTAGGCAGATATTACACTGTGTGGTTCTGTATATAGTAGGTGAGGGAGAAAGAAACAGAAAGGTGGAGCCATTATCCAACTGTTCTGCATGGTCACAAGGGTAGTGTTTTATCAAGTCAAAGCAGAAATCAGATGTCTCTAGGTGATCTTCAAGTTAGCAGGTTAAACACAGTATTATCTCGTTATAAGTACAGCTGATTGTTGAGAATCTGTATTAGTAAACATCCAATGTTGCATTGAAATAAAAGGCATCTTTGGCAGAAATTCTAAGCAATGAAGCCGTTACAGTAAAAAATCGTAGCTGTATACTTTACTGGTTTGAGTTATATAATAATCTTGAACTGAGACCACAAGAGGGTGAGGATGAAATTAAATGAGTCATTGTTAAAAATAGGATGTGGGATTGAATTAAATATTGAGTGTGCTGGGCAGCTGAATAGAGGGTGAAATTTGCAGAGAGAAATAGACTGTGTCTATACTATATAAATGTTGATTAGTACGTAAACATATAGTGATTAGGGACAAGGAAGGGACTGCAGGGACAAGGAAGGGACTGCAGCGACAAGAAAGGCATCTGACCGGCCCAGTGATGGGTGTTTCCTCCTGGGCAGGGAGATGAGGCACAAGGCTTTTTAGTCTCTCTTTGTATTAAATACCATGAGCAGCAAGTGGAGAACTCGCTGTATAAGCCAAGTGGAAATAGCAAAAGTAAAAATCAGCTGTTTTGGTATAGATAGAAAATCATGAGCTCAACTTGGCTTTAATGTCTGGTTAGAATGGGGTTTGTCTCATGGCTGAGGGGATGCAGTTGTTCAGTTTATAGGGTGAGGGCAGAAGTGATCACTTTCAATGATAAAAGTGGCAGAAATTATGACCTCTGGCTATTACTGGGAACACAGTGCTTCAGCCAGTAGACTAGAAGGCTTCTAGCCTGGTCCAGCACACCAAATTTTAGGTTATGTTCCTACACAGTTTAAAGGCAGAGCATGTTGAGCTTGAGCAGTGGTTCACCTGCTTGTCACTGTCACCCCTATGGCTTAAAAAATTTCCTTGATGAACGTTTTTGTCAAAGTAGAGTAGCTACTAGTAACTGTGTTGGATGAGTGAGCTTCAGATAAAAAGGATGATGCATTATGCTGGTACTGTGTGGGCATCGAAGTCCTCAATTTGGTTTAGATACTGTAGGGAAAAAAAATCACATTTCTCTAAGCTTACTTTCTATCCTAATTTTGGGGATGGGTGACATTAAAAAGCAAGTTTTTTTAAAAACTAAAACAAACCAGCAGACGATGTGCTGGTCACCGTGGAAACCAGGCTTTTGATGAAGAGGTTGTATATCTGGTAATACTTTGTACTGAGTTCTGATTACAACAAAAATCTGCATTTTAAAAAATTCTTTCACATTCTCTTCTGCTGCACAGTTTACTTTTTAGAAGATAGAGAGGAAGAAGCTGTAAAATAAGATATTTGCTTTTAAAGTACAGAAAAATACTTATTTCAGCAAAATAGGAATCCATTTTGCTGAAACATGGTTTTTATGTAAAGCTAGCATGCAAATGGAAGTGATGGCAAAGGAATTCAAGACTTAACAACTCTTTGGACACGCATCAAGCTTAATGGCCAATTGCTTCAAGGATTATGTAGAACATTTTGTGAATAAAGCAGTGCCTAAAACTGGACATTTGCAGAAATAATGCCTCTGCATTCATAAACATCCAGACATCCAGCACAGTCTCACGATCTCAGTGAAGTTATTCATGTGCATTGTGGGCTCTTAGGCCAAAAACACTATCTTGTATAACCTTGTATAATCTTCTTAGCAACCCTGAATTTTGTGCTATGTTAAAAGCTTTTATTAAAATATTATTGAAATTTTTCAGTTGAGGTTTTTATGAGCTCAGGTATATGAATCAGGCAGTGAATATTTGAAAGCTGAACAAGAAGAAGCTTTAATGACTGAATAAAAATGGTTTTACACAAGAATCTGGGGATTGATTATGTAAGATTCAGTAAAACACCTTCTGAGATACTTCAGAATATCATGATGTAAGGTCATCTTCACAGGAGTGGGAAATTCTCATGTAAGGGGCTTATGTATATAGGAGAACTGATCCAGGGCTGAGGTAGCTTCAGTGCATATCGTTATATTGAGATATATATATATATATATATCAGTTGTTATATTGTCCTCAAACTCACAAGCCAGTGATAATGTTCTTGCATCTTGAATCTTGTTCATTCTTATTTTGAGCAACTTAACTGAATACTAAAGTAATAGGAAAACCAACTAAACCTAAATTTTCATACACATAAATGTGACTTATATTTTTCTTTAAATAAGGAAGTTTTGTTATCGACTATTATTTCTTTACCGAAGTTTATTGAATTTATATCTTAGCTATTTATACTATAGTTTTAATACTATGTTTTACTGCTTTCAATTTGATATAATGTTTTTTAGTGTACTGTTTCCTGGTCAGGTGATAATATTGCTGATCAGAACTGCATCTCCATTCACTATATCTTGGGGACTTTCAATGTCTCATCCTCCTTCTTTGGCTGTGGAAAGCACTCCAAGATTTTGCCACATTACTCTTTTGAAGTTGACAGGGTCTGTTGCGGCTCTGTAGAATGACTTGCCCCTGTGACCTCTATCTCAAGAGTAATCAGACACGTTTTTGCTTTTGTTGATAGAACCTTTTTTAGTGGATGTCTACAGAACCATGTTTCCTAATTCTTCAAAATATAGCATATACAGAGGAGAGTTTGGCTCAGAGAAAAAAGCCCCATTTTTTCTTTCAGGCATACTGTTTAAAATTTTCTTTGGCAACTGAGGAGACTTGACATAGACTTGAAGGGCTTAGTAGAAGTATTTTATTCTCAATAGTGTTTTACATTGATTTAGATTTCATTTTGAAGCAACTTAACAATGCATAACACTTCAAGCATGTCAGCATCTAGAAATTGTTTGCATACATGATTAGTTGCAGTTTTGATATTTTGGTATTTCATTAAAAAATATGATTATTCTTGTGTCAACATTTATATGACAAATAAATATTTGACTCTATAGATCCTGTGCATGGCTGTCTTTAAAAAACAAAAAAAAGCCCCTCCAGCTCCATATGCAATAGTTTGCTTTTCAAAAATATTTGTTTTGTTCCATATAAGACACTGATTTTTGTGTTAAATTCATACATTTCTTTCAATTTGTTCCTTGTTTATAAAGAGTACAAAAGCTCCAGTTTAATTAATCTAGAATTTTCTATGATGGTGAGAAATATATTAGTTTAATAAGCTGGGCTAATTTTCTAGATTAATATATCTTTATGCAGAGCACTTCTGGAGAAAGTAATTAGCTAATCAGTGTAAATGTGTTAGTAAGCCAGTCTGAAAATACTAAAATCTGATTATTCACATTTACATTACTTTAAGTTATTTAAATAGTTGTTTTTACTTTTGTAACTGAATTAAAACATGGGCATATTTTTAACGTCTGGGCCTTCCAGTCAGTCCTCTGTAAAGACCCTTCATTTTCCAAGAGGAATAAGCTAGTCAATCATAAATACTGCTGACACCATGATGAATGACCTAGCAAAATATTGTAGATAATATGCATTTTTTAGCATACAAGCAATCTTTTTATTTTAGTGGTGGTTTCATGTGCTTTAGGTTTGACATTCAAATATTTTGATCAATTAAATCCTGAATGCTCAGGGTGGTTGATGCCACTCCAGTGACAGAATTTGGTTGTCTGTGCAAATGACCTCGGAGTGCACCTTTGCTATTTGTAAGGAAACTTGCTGGTTGGAGCCTTCTGGGAGGTTTTCTTCATAAAAACTGCTTTTGGAGCTGAAGTAATGAAAGAATGTAGTCTGCCTTGAAATAGAAACAAAGTCCTTTTCCTGATTCTACAACTTTTTGCCAAGAGGTTGGAATTAACAGTCTCATGCATGTATTCTTGAGAAACTTTGACATTCTGCAGTGCTGCTGCAGAAACACATGTATTTAAAAATCTTCAAGTCGTCTGATGAATGACCTCCACTTTGCAGCTTCAGATGGTTTTTCCCTCTTCATTTCATTTTATAACAATTTTCAGCTGAGAAACTCTACAGTTGACTGCACTGTGTGTGAGGAAGTTAGTCTCAACTATGAGTACAAATTTCTCTGAATTGGGAGTCAAAGGGACACCTGGAAGGCTTCTTTTACAGGCCAGACCTGTCTCCTATATTTTTTTTCTGCAATGTGGTTGATCCCAGTGGAGGGATGAAAGCAGACAGTGGAAATGGAAAATTTTGTAAGGTAAGCATGCAACAAATATTCCAGATGGTTTGTTATTTATCAAAAAGTGAGATGGTCCTGAGGGGACTCAAAACACCTCAAAAGATACCTAAGCTTGGAGAAATGTATTAGAGAGCATGATGGCATTCTGTGATCAGAGGGCCTGGAGGGCCAAGAGGGGCCTCACTCCTGCACTTTCATATTCTAGAGTCTGGGGATTAAACCTGGCAAATGGTAGCTCTACTTGTCAAGGAACAAGGAGGCAGGAGTGGCTTTGCTGCTTGTTAAAAAGCAGATGAGAACAATGGAAGGTCAGGAAGCTGCCAACAAATGTGGATATGGGAGCTGGGAGGCTCTGCTCGGGCAGGAGGTAAGTGGTTTGATGCAGCAGCCCCTGGAATGCCCACAGGGCTCAGCTCTGGGGGAATGCAGCTGCCCCATTTTTTTCCCCCTACAGCAAAAAAGGTGTTTCAGGAGTTTCAAGTGATATCTCAGGGAAGGTTCTGTCATCTTATAAAATAGGTTTTGGTTCTTTTGTTCTCCTCTGCAACTTTGTCAACAGAAACAAACTTCTGGCTCTGACAGAATAAAATTGTACTGCTTTCACCTTTTCAATCTCATTGTTAAAAATGAATCCCAAAGAAGCTGGCAAGCTTAATGTACATTACTCCTCCAATTACAGTCAGAATGTATAGACAGCCACTTGGGAGGTAAAAAGGACACTTTCTGCCAAGCTGCAAGGACAGTTGAAGGTCTGGTATCACGAGAGGCCAAGTTGCAGGGAGAAATCTCCCTGTCTGGCAGAGATAAGTGTGTCCTCACAAGCAGAGGTTCTAGAAAACCAGCTCAATCCTTTCTTGGGTGCCTCATGTCATTTTGAAAAGGGTGGTGTAAAAGCTGTAATTGCTTTGCTTCCACACGGGTCTGTTGGGAGGATTTGAGTTTTGCACTGAGGATCCACTTGTGCTGTGCTGGCACAGCCTTTGTGATCCCATCAGTGAGGTTTGTGGTTTGCAGCCCCCTTCCCCTGGGGAACGTGCTGCTGGCTCAGCAGAGGCAGAGCCCCCATGCTGGCAGGCATGGCAGGATGGGCTGAGCAGGAGAAGGAACAGCAACGCTTTTTGAGGTGACCTGAGCCTGGCACTGCTGTGATGAAAGCTGCAGGCTGATCCATGACAGTCTCCTCCAGCTCACTCCCCCACCTGCCCAGATGGAGATGACAAAAGCACCCTGATGCAAGCACATGGAAGGAGCAGAAAGCTCAGCCAAAGAACAGAACGTGGACATTGAGGTATGGTGGTGGTCTCTCAGTCACCTTCCTCACCAACCTGACTTGATGATGGAGAGTTGTTCTGTTATTGCTTTGGTCAAATCCCTCCTGGGACAAGAAAACTGAGGTGTTTTTCACCTGATTTAGTTCTCCAAAGGGAAACCAAGGGTAAATTGGAAGATACAGGGGAGCAAAACCCATCTCACATTCTTGCAGTCCACTCTGTTGTGGCAGCAATCAGGACAGCCTGAGCCCTGCATTGTCCTGGGGACATATGAAATCGTAAATGTACGTTGTTTTTCTGACTTTAACCCCACACTGAGTTTTACTCTCTGCAAACATTTTTTTTTTCTGAGTCTATAGCTATGAGACTAATTGTTCTGCTGCATTATGGAAATTTAACAAAATCTTCCTTTCTGAGCCCCAGGCAACAAAGTGACAGAAATGTGAGGAAGGAAGGTGAAAGGAAAGAAAAAGAGCTTTGTAGCAAAAGTTGATATTGGTCATTTGTTTGCTTTATTTTCTGTATGTCATAGATTATTTCAGCTGATTGTTCAGTCTCATTTGGTGTTACATATGTATAGGTGAAAAATTATCTCTTTTCTGGCTTGTCATTACTTCTTGCTCTACAGGTACTTGTGGCAATCATATTTTCTTAAGTGATTTTCTTCCTGATGGTCTTTGTTTAGTGTGGCAATGGCGATTAACCTGAATAGCCAAATCATTACTTTTTTCAGGGCCACAGTAGCACTCAAATCCCAGCTCTTACATATAAAAATGAAGGGGAAACAAAGCAACGTTTGAAAATTGCTGATCTGAATCTATGGCTCTAGGAAGTGTGGAGCATGTCAAAAAGTCAGTATGGAGAATTATTTGGTTTTAAAGAGCTTTTCTCAAGCTACGACAGGAAAAGAGAACCAGAGCATGGCTGCAAACAAAATCTACTCCCGCTTTCAGGAATGTCTTCAAACAGTGTTTTACTTCAGATTATAGTAATATTTAAGTTGGAAAAAACATAATAATAAATGGAAGTTAATACTTCCATGTGCGCACTGGTCATCCATCATTCTTTGGTAGTATTGGGGAGGCTGAGGGTGTATCACAATAAGCAAGTAGTGTTTGTTTGCTGTGTGTTTTGATTTGTATTTATTTGATTTGTATTGGTTTGTTGGAATTAGGCACCTCTCTTGCCTAATTACCTCCTGTACTTTGCACAGGACATTCCCCCCGCAGTGTGCATGGGGAGCTGCAGATGGAGTGTTGTGATGTATCATTAGTGCCAGCTGGACACTGCTGCTTGCACAATGCTTTAACAGCAGAGTAATCAGCACCTAAGTCAGCAATCTTTCCATCCAGTCTTAGTTTCATGTCATAGCAGCAGTTATCAAATCTCTAAGTAACACAACAGCTTTTTCCACCAGGGATATTCCAGTCCCTTGAATCTTCTTTCCTTGCATATAATTTATGAGGCTCTCAGGCAACTCTTGCTTAAGACCTTAAGCAATGTTACCTCCAGATATCGATATCAATACTTTGTAGGCCTGTACAGGAACAGCTTTTTTGGGTTTCATGTGGATTTTCCCCAGGAATCTTTCTGTTGAACTATGTAGAACTTGGTGCTTTTTCTGTCTTCCAGGGCTGGCACATCAATGTGTAGGTGTCTTCCATTTTGCCAGCAAGTGCTTCTTTCTTTTCTTCACTACAAAAGAGAAAGCACTCCAGAGTGGGTGAAATATTTTTAAATTAAATATAACAGCAGTTACAATGAAAATAATAAGAAAATAGTAAATTATAAGTTCTCCACTAGAAGGGATTTGGTTGTGTGTGTATGCAGAGGGGAAATGGGAACTAAAACAGTGAATACAGATGAAATCTGGTGAATGGTCTTATTCAAGCAGAACTGTTGCAATGTCAGTGCCTTTTTGCTTCTCATGCTTTCAGACTGGGGTGTTCCACATGGGAAATACAGATATTTTCCAAACTTTTGGCATTTAGGGTGCTTTTTTTTCCGCTAGATTAAAATTTAGACACATGACAGATCTCCCAAAACTTGCTAGACTAGTCCTGTGTGTCTAAGCAGCAGATCTGTGGTTATGTGCAGGAACTATTGTACTGCACCTTTGGCTTCTAGATGTCCTGAGGTTACTAATTTCCCACTGAGCTTCCAGTATAGGTGTTGAAGTTAGATGGCAGAGCACAGTGTTACACTACCAACATGTTTTTACAACGTCTGTCTTACAATAATATACTTTGAAAATTTGAAAAACAGTTTTGAAATTCAATTCTTTTCAGGTTTTTTTTCACATTAAAAAAGGAAATGCATCTAAATTAACAAGGAGGGGAGGAAATCAATACAAGGGTTTCATAAGGCAAGAACAAAATAAAGCATTTCTGTCTGCTTCTGTCAAATTAGCTTACATTGTCCCATAAAGATTCTTCACTTAACTAAGCCAGTATTTTAATTTCTGTAAACAATAGTGCAGAAAACCTTTGTCTCCTTTTCCTCACTATAGCTCTTCAGTTTACCTGCCAAGCTGAAGAAACTGTTGTGGTGACATTTTTAGGCTCTTTCTACTCTGGAGAATCAACAGTGGTCTAAAAATACTGTGTATTTTAGTTCACAGGTTTTATGTATTACCATAGCATAGACAGAGATAGTAATCAGTAAATACACACAAAATACTGCGTTTGTCATAAATAAATACTAATTTTATTGTATTTTGTGCATTGCATTAGGTCCTAAGTGCCATGTGGTAAGATTTATTTCTTGGTGGGAACCCAATTCTTTTGAGCTCATTACATAAAGCATTTTACAGGGGCATGCAAGCTGTTATTAAAAGGTTGTTTTGAATTACTGTTGTCAGTGGCTGGCAGTATTTATAAATTTGTCCTGAAGAGATGCATTTACAAGTATAGTTTCAATTATATACACTGCTTAAGTATATCTATTTTCATTTCCTCTTGCTTTTGGTATTATAGAGATCCAGGATTACTAACACTGACATTTCTAGAATTTCTTTTTCTTGCATTAAAAACCCATGAAAAACTGGAAAGCTCAAATAAATAATAAATTTTGTGGTTATTTTATTTCTGTTTCATACCCAGCATTTTAATGGTTGAATGCCTGAAAATGGTCTGTGCTTCTGAATGAGCTGAAATACTGAACCAGCTAATTTGATAGTAAGTTAATTTAAAAAATAACTTCACTTTCTGAAAGAACATCTAATCCCATTACTATTTCTAAGATGCACTTAAAATATTTCTATAGAAGAGAATCTCCTTCAAAAATAAAATAAACTTCAATAAAGGACTACGATATGGGGAACTCACCCCAGCCTCGGTAGGTGTGATGGTATTTAAAAGGTCATCATCAAATGGAGTCACTATTCAGAGTCTGATCAGCCAACTTTTGAAACTTCTCAGTATGAGATCTTTCATGTAGTTCCTTGCTGGGAGAAAGAAGCCAGTATAAAAATCTCTTATTTTTTTGACTGTACCTGAAATACCTGTTAAAGGAATTAAGGCTCTTTGATTATGAGGTGCATACGTGTGTGTGTATGTTCATCAGTGGATATTATTATTTAATGGTTATCACTAACAGTTTTGCTGCTGTTTGTTTCTATTTGAGAGATTTCCTTGGTTGATTGTTCTTGAAGTTTGGTGGGGTGTTTTCGAGTTGTAGAGTAGTTTAGGTTAGAAGGCATCTTGAAATCATCTTGTCTAGTTCCCACATCAGAAACAGGAGCAGCTTAGATCAGTTTAGATCTTCTTGTTTTGAAAGAGATTCATTCCTACTCTTTATAAAGGAATGGTAAACCTCAAATCAGAAGTTAATAAAACACTTTGTCTCTTCACAGAGATCATGCATTTTTAATTATTATGTTTTATTTTAAATTATTCTTTATTTAAACGTCTGAAAGGTCAGCAGTGAACATGTCAAGTGTTTAAATGCTCACCAACACTCTCTGCTTTGTAAGCTCTCAAATGTTTGTCACACGTGCATGTGTCATGTCAGGGTGCCTGACCCTACAGGCCCTTCAAATCTCAGTGGCCTATTCATGGCATCTAATGCTTTCCCCCACATCTCTGTGCTACATTCTTAATGTTTTTTAATGCTAGGTGCTTCCTCTCTGCTTCAGCATTAACTTCAGGTCATGTTTTACTTCCATGAAGCTGAAGGATTAGTATCTGGTCACCTGCAATTTGACTAAAGGTCTGACACAGCTCTAAGACACCTGCTCTAAGAGTGGGCTGGAAAGCTCTCTGAGTCTCTGGGGGCCTGTTCCTGGAAGGTGGCCTCCTGCTTTCTAGATGTCATCTTTCCCTTTATTCCTCTCAGGACCTCAGTATCACAGCCTCTCCATCCTGTGACCTGATGTAACCTGCCTGTCTCCTTGCAGGTGAGAAAAGTTCTACCAACTCCAGTCTGAAAGGGATCTGCATGGTCCATATGTGAAGAATATATATATATAAAACCCACCATTTTTGTTTGCTTTGTTAAAGGCTTGTTGTTATTTCTGAATCTCCACCAACTTTTTTATCTCACCATCTTCTACTGCTGGTAGTTCAGTGCTTAAAAACTTTCACAAAGGTTGTTTTCTTTGGGGTATCATAAAACTTGTTTTGCTGTAATGAGCTCAATTTACTTAGTTAAGGAAATAGCTAGAAATAAATGGAATACTCTGTACCATTAAATTACAGTCTGTTAAGAGTGCTTCATATGTTCATAATGCTTCATATGTTATGATACTTGTTTCTTGTTTGGGTGCATGGTACAAAATTTAGTTAATATGGAGTTATGTAGCAGTAGCAGAACTGATTTTTTTAAGTTTTAAAATATTTACTCATTGAATATTTAATATTTTTCCCTTTTTTGAAGAATAAATCAAAACTTCCATTTGTTGGTCTATATATGTTTACAGCTTATATCTACAAGCTTAGGCTTCAGAGAGCAATTGATTTGCTAGAGCCTCCTTAAAGTTGCTTTAACAAAACCTGTTCTTTATGTTTTAAGAAATACTCCCTGTCTATAATTTTCTTA
Organism: Nicator chloris; assembly: GCA_013400495.1. NCBI lineage: Eukaryota > Metazoa > Chordata > Aves > Passeriformes > Pycnonotidae > Nicator > Nicator chloris. The sequence continues at coordinate 62,521 of WAAE01024596.1, forward strand.
CTTGATTTATGGAAAGTCTTATTGTAAGGTCCTGAGTTGAAGACAACTCATATTGTAGATACTAGAACTGGTAATGGTGTTCTTGGTATGCGCTGTGTCCCTCAAGCTACCTCTGTATGGCATTGATTTCACTGTCCCTTTAGAAAGGAGGAGAAGGTGGGGAGAACATTCTCATTGTCTATTTGTGCCTAAATTGTAGAATTTTGAGGGGGTTTGATGTGGATCTTTTTGTTGTTTGGCAAATGTGGGTACATGGATAACCACAATGAAGCTATTTCTCTTGTATAAAAAATCCAGGAATATTACCCTTAAGTGAATCAATCCCTAAATAGCATCTTGCTACTATTCCCTAGATAAATTCCTTTTAGATAAAATCTCTGGAATGCAGACAGGGCCATTACTGATTTTTCAGCCAAAAGATGCCTAAGAGACATAGGGTTGCAAGGTGGGGAGTCGGAGTTGAGGTTTTGGGGTTTTAAGAACAGCTTTTCTGCCAGGGGGTTTGGCTTTATCATTGAAAAGCTTGTTTCTTGTTTGCTTTTTGGATTTTTTCCTTTTATTTTCTTTTATTGTTACAGCAAAGGCCTTAGAAGCTCTCTTACCAGAATGAAAGATGCCTCAGTGAGCAGCAGCCGTTTCTCTCCACGCAGTCTTGTCAGTTCTGTACTGCTTCCCACCTGCATCACACTGAAACTTACGCTGCAGAAATGGAAATCTCTCTAGATGATTACTTATTCTCTTTTCCTCTATCTTGATATCTTTAGTACTTCAGAAATGGCTGTACAGATTTTTTTTTATTAATGGTCATTTATATTTTGTTTAATTAACATCTTCTTCTTGAAGTCCATCATACTTTTTAGCTTCCTTTCCATGTGCATGTGTTGTTCAGAACCTCCCTTATGCAATTTCAAATGATTCGGCAGCAATATGAGCAAAATCTTGTGGACCACCCACTTTTCTTGAAAAAGAGGTTGATAAAATTCCTACTTGAATTGACATTGACAATTCCTGTTTCACAGCTAAGAGATTTGAAAAATGAAGTCACCTTTTCACAGTTAAAAAATTTTTATTTATCTGGAAGTCATTTAAGAACATTTTACCTTTTCCAAGGAAATGACATTTTGAAGAATGAAAACTTCACAATAAAATTATATTAATTTCATAACGGTAAGATAAAAATCATAAAATAGAAAAAATATTTGCTGTCTTGAAAGCCATTAATATTAATGCATGTTACATTCAGTAGAAAATAAGTAAGGTTTCTCTTATAACCATAAATAACAGCCTGTTAGGAATTGATTTTTTACTCAAAATATGTTGGTCTGTTAGAGTTCTGATGTAGAAAAACTGAATTTTCCATGACAATGTTAAAAGCAGAATTATTCAGTAAATATTTCTGTTCTGTATCTAGAGGGAAAACTGATATCATAACCTGAAGTACTTCATTCCAGTACTTACTCAATAGTTTGTAATTAGAAAGCACCAATTATTTTAGAATAAGTAGAAAGATAACTTATTTTATAGTACTTTAAGAGAATTGTTTAAGTTCCTAATTGAGCTAACAAAAAGATCCTGAAAAATTGCGAAGGAGCCATGTGACAGAGGAAAAGATCAGAAAACATCTGATTTTTTGCAAACATCATTTACTAATATGACAACTAAGCAGGGATTTTTGCCAATTCTCAATATATCAATGTAGAGGGTAAAAATCTGATAACTGAAAGAACTTCAATTTAATGCATAATAAAAATAGGAAACCCAGAAAGTTGAAGTAGGTTCAAGTTGAGTAGTACCAAGTGCTGATTTTCCCAAGTCACTTTCAGGCAAGATAAAGTCAGCAGAAAGATAAAGTTGTTGCTCTTATCACCCTCATCAATACCAGGCACTGGAACTGGGCTTTGGAACACTAACAGGTGTCAAGTAGTAATCTTTCTGCTAGCATTGCAGTCTGTTTTGAAAGCTTACTGCAGAGTTTAAATGTATTTTCTTCTACTGCTTCCTTCTTTTCTCATGTTCACTCCTATATTGACTATGGTTTTAATTTTGGTTATCTATATATGTGTATTCGCTGTATAAATCTTTTGTGCATTAGTTGCAAATGGTAATTGCCCTCCATTGTCATTTATTCTTTTGATCTGCCTTCACCTGTGCCTACTCCTTCATGAACAGTTCTCATGTTTATGAAAAAGGAGGAATAAATATCATGCATGTTCTGTTGACAGTATGAAACCAGCTAATTAAAACCTAAATAAAATGTACGAAAGCAATGGACCTTCCAATGTCCTGTCATCTGAGGGGAAAATATTTTTATCAAAAAAAAGCTAAACCCAAACCAAAACAGAAGAGAAAAAAAAATCCATACAGAAAGGTAACATCTTCTGACCAATATGGGATGACAGCCTAGTGTTCTGCTGTTGTTGCTACTGGAATTTGTATGCTCTTGCACTATGTTTACACTTTCAAACATTTTGGAACAGATTAGTTGTATTAAATTGGCCTTTATATTTTTAGTCTGTGCTTCAAGATGTAGAAGCTGTGATTTACTATTTTTTTAAATGTTGTTGTTGTTGTTAGGCCTCCTCTTTCCCCGATAGGCTTATGTGGTTACCTGATGTGATCTACAAGCACTTGATACTGATGAAGTAATATGGGCACCACTGCTGGGAATGCTTTGATGTCTGTTCTCCCTATGCTCCCACCTGACACTACACGGCCTTTTCATCTTCTGAAATGTGAATATCAGATGTAGGATATTCATGATTACTTCTTTATACAGCAACAATTCAGGACTGACTGTTCTAAAAATGTTTTGAAAAGGTAAGCATCTAACTTTTTCTACTGACAGTGTCAGCTTTAAGTAAACACAAATTTCCATGCTGTATTTAGGTTTCCTCCACTATGGAGTGCATTGTGAGTAGGATCAGAATAATTTCTCCCCCACAGTCAAATGCAGCCATTTGTATTTTGGAATCAGGAACATCCCATGAAAGTTACAGTGCTTGGCAGCTTCAAATCTGACTGCATCACTTTACTGTGTGACTTGGTTCAATGGTTTAAATACCATAGGAATATTTCTCTCCAGATCCTGGATATCCTTACTGAAAATTCAGTAGAGGTCTGTCTTTTTTTATTTAGGTATCTTTTTTTGGTGTCAAATAGTACAGTAGAAAGCAGCAGAACATTTAATCCAGTTGTCATCTTGGCAGGTGCAAGGAGAGGAACTTTGGTCGTGTATTTTCTGTGGATTGGATGCTGTCTGGGATCTGTGATGTCACGTCAAAACCAGAACTGGCTCTAACAAGGCCATTCACAACAATGGGACCACTCTGTATAACCTCTTAAAATACTTTTTTTCTTCAAAAAGATACCTCTGAAGAGGAAGCAATGATTAATGTACGTTTTATACAGGGAAGGTACCAGATAATAAAATTACGAGGTAAATGACACTGACACTCAAACCCCCAAACTTTTCTTGCCTCTGTACGACTGCAGAGATGTAGCCGGGAGCCTGCCGGAGCAGCAGCCCGGAGCCCCTGGCTTTCCGAGAGCTGCTGCCTGGAGCAGCAGGCACAGCGCAGGAGGGAGGCAGCTTGCTCGCCGTCCGTGGTGGCTGCGGGAACCCTTGCTGGGGCTGCGAGGCAGAGAAGCCCCTCGGCGATGCCGTGCGAGGCAGAGAAGCCCCCGGCGATGCCGTGCGAGGCACAGACGCCCCTCGGCGCTGCCGTGCGAGGCGGGACCGTGCCGGCGGCTGCCGCGTCGGGCCGCCCTGCCTTGGACAGCCGCCTGGCTGCCACCCCTCAGGTCCTCCGATTGGGTGCTCCCGGCGACTGATGGCAAACGCTGATGCCGCTCCTGTGAGCCTTTCCACTTGGAGGAGAAATCTCTTATCCCCACCCCCAAGCCCACCTCTAGGATGTAAGTCATGGTGAGCAAATGAAGATGAAAACAGTGCGGTGTGAGTGACTGGAAATCCAGCGGTCTGGTTTAGCTGCAGCGTTGTGCAGGAGTCGTCTTCAGACTTTTACCTTTGGTTTTTCGGCACAAACTGCTTGCAGGTTCTCGAAGGCTGTGAAAGGACTTACCGTTTGTGTGTTAGTGTTTCCTGTGTGTCGTCGTATTACCTTGCTTTTTCCCTGGACAGCTGTGTTCAGAGCTTCATGTGGAAGTCTTTCCATTGAAGAGAGATAAAAAGGATCCTTAATCTGATTCTCTTTGGATCTTTCTATTTTTATGGTAAGTGCCAGCATATACCGGCTGAGCGTAGCTTCTTTGCTGCAGTGCTCGTGCTCGCTCCCTCTCTCGCTCTCCCTCCCCCTTCCCCATCTGTTTTTCTCCCCCTATAGTCTTAGATAAGCCTCGTGACCTTCACTTAATATCTCGTCATAATTTTCAGCGTCTTCATGGCAGGTACTGGCTAAGTAAAATACAAGTTTTCTCTTTATTTTGCTCTTTCCCTCCTGTGATGGGGAGCTCTGAAGTGTTGACTGCAAGCTGAGTACTGCCTCTTTGTCCTTGAAACGGGAGGCTTGAGCGCTGCTCCCCATTGCCGGGGGCAGCAGCGGGACACGGCTCTGGGGAGCCGGAATAGAGATGAGGTGAAGGTGGCTGACTCATTTCTCTAGGTCTGTACCCTTGCCCTGCTTGACCAGCCACCTAGAAAACTCTGAAGCCCCTCAGTGTTCAAGTGTGAGGATACATGTGGTTTGACCTGGTATTTGCTGTCGTTGACGTGGGACAGATGGGCTCTTTCAGCATTTTCAACATAAGCCTGTGTCATCAGGTGTTTTTTAGGTTGGACCTTTTGCATCTTACAACTGCAGACTAGCTGGGACAAGAAGTTAGAGAATAAGCAACCTAATTACCCTCATCCCTATCTAGTCCTTACAGTGGCAAATTCTTAGCTTTTTGAAGTGCTTTTACATCTCTGCAGTAGAAAAAAGTGCTTTTAAATGTCTGAAAATCTGTTCTGGCTTAATGTGTGCTCTAAGCTATTTTACCAGCTCTGATTTTATAAATAGGAAAGGTTGTTATTTAGACCAGAGTAAACCATGACCTTAGTTTGGGGACTTTCTTGTTTTGGTTGGTTGGTTGGTTGGTTTTTTTCCTTTTCTAGTTTGTTGCTGGAGATTTAAAGTAAAGCAAATATACAGTTTCTAGTAGATAGATATTTTCCTTTGCTTTTGGTATGAGAGAACTATGGAAGTATTTCTTTTAACTGAAATGTGTTTCATGCCGTGGATTCATTATGTGGATTGACTATGCATAGCCCTTACAGGCTGCAGGGATAATAAAGACTCTGCTACATCTTCAAAGGTCCACTGAAGGCATAGATATAACACTGGCTCAAACTTGTCACACGGTGGTCTGACTTCAAGCAAAGCAAAGAGGAGATGTGTTCTTATACCTTTGTTTTACTGAGGTAGGATAAGAATAAAGCTTTTATTCTGTCTCTGCATTGCCTTTTCTGGGTTTAACAGGAGATATGCTGGTGTCTGGGATTTTTTTTCTTTGTTTAATGTAGCTTACATTGTGACTTAATAAAACAGTTTTGTTCCTGATTTATCCTGTAATTCAGAGAGTTTTGCTTCACATGAGCTGATTAGTTGGACAGAGTTTGTGTACCTTCTTTTCCCTTCCTAATGAGTAAAAACTTTAGAACACGGCTGTTATTTTCAACACCCTTAATTTCTTTTCTGTACTTGGATGTGATGTCCCATTGTATTAATAAGCATGTATGTGTGTGGTGGGGGAGGGGGAAGCCCAGGTTAGACAGGAGGCAGTGGGGGGAGAAGGAGGCTTACCCAGATCTGCAGGTAGAGGACTTCATGGTGCAGTGAGGTACCTGCTGCATTGCCCTCAGAGCAAGCAGTAATGGCCAGCACATAGCCCAGATCTCAGTGGCCTGAGTCATTTCCCCCATCAGATCGTGTGTTCTGGCATCATGTAGAACCCACTGGTGCAGCTGATCCTGAGCCTGGTTTCCCTTCTCACTGATGCAGTGAGGGCATGCTGCAAACTTCCTACTCTGGTAGGGAACAGGCCAGTTTTGGCAACTGTGCAGCTCAAGGAACTGCCTAAAAACATTTACCTCTAGTGCAGCCTTCCCCACTGTGTGCTACAGAGAGCCTTTGGCACCATGACTGGTCTGTGTGTTACTTAACTCTTGTGTTTTAGTAATGAAGGAGCCTGAGTTCTCTTCCAGTTTCAGAGAGTGCTGACACAATGACAGCAGCAAAGAAACTTTTTGCTGTGGAAGATATGCAGGGCTCCTGATAACACACAGGACTGTGTTAAGCAGTCCTGAGACCCTGCACAACCTGCAGGTTGTGAAATTGTCTTGGAGGAATTAGGCTTAGGCTTTTCTTGATTAAATGTAAAAAGTAATTGTGTGCATGCATTTGAGCTTGGAGTTTTTTACCTTTTTTTTCCATATAAAATATTTGTAAACTTAAAAAACAAGAGGTTTTGCAAAATATATGAACCACTTAAAATACCCTGAAGACCTCACAGTTAATTACAGAAATGCATGCTGTTATTTTTTTAAAATATTATTGTAAATTCAAATATTCCTATGCCCTAAAAGATTAAAAAATTAATCAGAAGCATGGTTGTCACTCAAAAATGACTAATGTTTAAGTAAAATTATCTTGTAAAGGCTAATTTTGAGCATAAGTGCGTAATCTTATCTGTCTTTTCCAATAAAAGTTTAAAAGCCAAAGTGCATAATGTAATGTGCTTTTTCAATAACCTTGAGGCAAAAGGAAGAGAGGAAAATGATCCTGAAGTATTTTCTCCAGTTTAAAATATGTGAGCTTGCAATGGGATGTTTGCATTTGGAACCTAACATCTGTGTACTGCAACAGAGAAGTCTATGCATCTAAAATCCTTGCCAGCACATCTTGTTGCAGGCTAAAGGCTTGAAAAATAAAGATGCAATCTTCTGTAACAGTCTTGAGAGGTATAGAGAAGAGTGAAATTCTCCAAATTACATGAAATTCAAGTAGGTAGATATGCTGTTCATTTCTTGGGAACTCTATGAATGCTCTAGTAGGGAATGCATGCATAGTACTTCCTTGTTTCACAGCATGGTGTCATGTTAATTCCTTTGCAGGGTGGCTGAAGACTGCATAGAAAACAACTGCAGGGGAAAAAAAAAAAAAAGCTCTGCCAAAATCACCCAACGGTCTGATGAAGTCATTGCGTTTTCTTTCCTTGTGTATGATCAATATGCATCCTTCACTCCACTTGTCTATAGAAGCAAGTTTTTTAAAGCTTTTTACTCCACAAATATTCAAAAAGATACATTTATGTTAGGAATATAAATGAGTACGTACAGGAAAATTTTACAGAAAGCTCACTCATTCATCCATACAGCTTCAGTAATTTTATGCTTTCCATCTGCTCATATCCTTTCTGACAAAACCTGTGCAGACAGCTATTGATTATCACTGGCTGAAGAATTCAGGCAGTGAATTAGCCATGCTCCAACTTCCCCCTCTGCCCCAGAGTGGAAAGTAATCCTGAGATATGCATGTTGCAGAGCTGAAGTCATCAGTACCAGGCAGCAGTCTGGCTAGTGACTTTTTTCATTCTGTATCAGTTGTGCTTTTACCTGGCTGTTTCTTCATCCATCCCGACCCACTAATGAGCCCACATGAATAATCAAAAGCTGACTGCACCGTTTAGGCTTTCTCCTTTATTCACAGAGCTAACTTTTAAGCTGCTCTGGCACATATTATCCCACTTAGTCTGCTGATTTTGTCCAGGATGATTTCAAGGACTTTGTGACTCTAACATTGCAGATATTACAAACCTGTGTCTATGTGTTTTGTAGCTTTAACACGTGAGCTCTCTTCAGTGCAGTTGCTACTTCTGCAGTTCATGGTTGTCTGGGAATCCTGTGTGTGAACACTGTGCTGCATCATCTGTCAGAAGTTTAGTGCTTTGGGGAAGAACTAGGCAGGGTGTGTGTGTGTGTGCTCCGTGCTTTCTCTGTGTCTGTGGGGAAGGATTAGCTTTCAGGTACTGTTGTGGGTGTCCTGTGTCTCCTGTGCATCTCCTGCCTTCTTAATAAGCACTTGCATCCTGTCATATCTCAGGAGGGGATTGCATTTTCTGCTTTTGTGCCAGTGCACAGTGCTTCGTGTAGATCCGTCCGAATCTTCATGGAAACCGCGATCTTTCACTTCATGTCACGCAGGTTTGTTCTTACATAGCTTCTGCACAGGAAACACTGGACAATAAAGTGAGAGGTGTTCTGTGCGTTACAGAACTTTCTCCTGCATAGCAAAAGTCACAATCATGTAATTGCAGACTCAATGTGGTAACAGCAGAGCAGCACTAGGCCTGTTTGACTTGACCAACATTAAGTGTTCACATTCGGGTGATGTGAGGTTGTTTTAGAGCCGAGAACTTCTCATTGTACAATATAAGGAGAAAGAACAGTTTGCTTAGGAGTTATGGGTTAGTTCTTCAGTATTCTGGTAGAAGGGATCTTGGCGCTGGGGCAGGCAATGCAAGTGTTTTAATCTTTATGAATAACACCCTGAGCAGGATGAATATCACTAAAGCTGCAATTAGACCCTCACATAAGGGAGCTAAATGGTGAGAGCTAACACCTCTCTGCACATGCATGGATTTTACCTTGGGAAAGCACAAATCTGAGAGAATTTTTTCAGAAAAGCCTCATATTTCTAAGAGCTGTATGTTGTACTAATAATGCTGCAAAACCAGTCCTTCTAAACAGTTTCCCTTTATGATCTCAGGAGGAGTTACAGCAATCTCACCCCCAAATGGGCCTCCAAATTCAGCTCTGAAAGAAGACTAGTTCCCACCAAATGGTGAACTTGGAACATAAATCCAGAGATTTCCAGACTCAGCATTTGCAATCTGGTTGTCCAAAGGGAGGCTTGCTGTCCAAGAATTTTGGACAACTTTGTCCCTCAAAAGCCCATCCTACCATAGATAAATATTTTTTAAAAGATAAATTAAACCTTCTGAATGCATTCTCTGGACATAAGTGAGTTCTAAGATTATGTAGGTATTGATGATGGTCATAGGAGATGAGATTCTCATGCTGTCTACAGAGGTAGAATACCAAAAGTTGGCACTTCCAGAGGGTGGTTGGAAATATGCCTAAAAGAGATGTCCTAATCTTCTTTAGAAAATTATTGCTGTTTAATATGAAGCTAGGAAGAGTAGGCTTCTATATAGTTTGTCTATAGGGTTTATGTCACTAGTGCTGGGAGATAATTAAAATAGAGCCTGCATCAAAACAGCTTTTCTACCTTCATCCTTTTGGTCTTGTTGCAACCCCCTGCAGTATTGACATTAATTTCTTATTTTATATAGTGCTTACAGCCTTCAAATACAGAAAATTTTTTCTGCCTCCCTTCATTTTTGGATGAGGAAGTTAATTAACAAAATCACTTGAGAAGGGAAAGACAGAATCTCCTCTGAGCCAGTTTGCTCTATGGAAAAGCTGGCCATGAGCTGGCTTGGTGATTAGCTGTTTTGGATCAGCAGGAGATACATCCCCATTTCAGATGATTTTCTTTGAAGAAACTGGTTTTCATTAAAATTAAGCATAATACTTTATCCATGATATATTAGGCCACCAGAGACTTTTTCTAAATGGGCTTGATACTTCTTGGGAAACCACTCCCTGTAAAATGCCAGTTAAAATCCAGAGCTTTGTGAAGTCCCTTGGTATTTGTCCATGTATCCTGACAGACATACAACCTCTCTACGTGTTGTTCATCTATCCCCCAGCCTCAATTCAATTCTTTTCCTGTTTGTGCTCTGTGTCACTCTCTCTCCACTGTTTTCCTTTTGTATGTACTTTTTTGCCTTTTTACATATTGATTTGCCTTCACATATTTCTTAGTTTTGATTTTCTTTTGTATTTGGGGGGTGAGGGGAGGGAGTTATAACCATATGAGTTGCCATCCTATGCTGAGTTTCATCTAGGCAGAAAACTGCTCTTATTCAGTGCCTGGTGAAACACAAATATTGTTCTTTCTAAAGACAGTGTTTTCTAAGAGCTTGGTCTGCAGTCCCAATGTATTGTGAAGCATGCGTAGAAAAATGGAGAACAAGAGGCAATAACAAACAGTTTTGGCAGGACAAAAGGGCTGCAACTTAAGAGTCAAGTAAAATTTCAGCCTTGTTAACATGAATACTCTTTTCCTTAATCTAGCAGGAAAACAATAAATTTTGTAGCTGTGGAGTATGAGGTCAAAGAGCCATAACAAAGAGGAATTAAGCAGATGATACTGGTCTGAATTATTTCAATCTCTCTGCAGTTTCGTGTGAGCAATACTGCTTTGGATTATGTTTAATGTTTTTGAGGCTATTGCCATAAAAATTCTTTATTTTAGATGAGGGGTAGAAAACAAATTACGTTGAATGCTGCTCTGCCCTCAGGAGAAAGAAAAGTGTTACCTCTTCTAATTTCTTGTTGTCCTTTGTTCCCAGAGAAGCATCTGCAGCATTTGGTTTTCTAGCCTATGTCATTTAAATAAACTCTTCCAGAGTGGTGAAAATTCCTGATCTCATTTAAATTAAATGTAGGGTAGTCAAGATTCTACCCACAGATTTATTTTTGTTTTGAATGTTGCTGAGTGTTGCTAATAGTTGTTCTATTCTCTGCCTCTTTATGTTAACCACCAGATGAGCTTAAACACAAGAAGTTTTTCTAACTGATCACGCTGAAATTGCTGTTGAGCCATAGACAGAATTTCCCTATTTTCCTTCATAATGGAGGATTTGTGATTTGGATCTCAGAAATGCCTTGGCCAAAGGGTGGATAACCTTCTACTTCAGCATGCTTCATGAAGTTTACTTGATTTGCATTTCTAATAATAATAGACTCTGAACTATTCTTAATAATTATATATTATGGTACAATTCTGATGATACAAAGAAGTTTCCATCAGTATTCAGTGTCCCATGATGAAGTTGTTACTACAACTTCTCATTGCACTATTGTCAACTGGAACAGTTCTGCAAAAAATATATGCATTCTTATGTAAGAAAAATACTACTTCATTTTCTTTTTTTACCTAAGATCTAACGACTCAATTGTTTTGTGATTAGTACATTATGTTAATATACCACAACTTTTGTGACAAAATTTACATCTAAATTATCCAGTTGCTTCCTGTAAAGCTCAGTCAGATCAGCATTCAGGTAACTCCCTTTCTGCGGTTTTAATTCTGCATCTTATATTTCAGCTTCTGTATCTGATCTTGTTCTTACAAGTCTGCATTTTGTGCTTCTGCTTCTTGCTGGACCTCCTGTCTTTTGGCCCTCTTCCAAGCTCTGCTCCATTCTCCCTCCAGCATTTCTCTGTCTGTTCCTTCTGTTCTTTACCTGCTCCTCAAGAGCAGGTGTCCAGGTGTCCCACTCACATACAGGTGTTTGTATTTGCTTAAAATTTTGAGCCTTAATGAAAATATGAACTCAGACCACTGAGTTGTGGTACTTCAGTAATGCTTGTTGTGTAGGTCACCATGCTTTGCATCAGCAACCAAAACTTCCTATGAATTGTTTGTGAAACAATGCAGTGGGTGTTAAAGGTGACATTACAATGCAGAGGTGGGGGCTCAGATTTCAGTATGATTAAGCCATTTCCTTACCTTAAGGTACACTGCTCAAATTGAAATTTAATATATGTTGCACTGAGGAGGGATAATAGGTCTGTGCTTGTCCTGATTCTCCTTGTGTGAGATTGGTTGCTAAAGGGCATCACCTCTGCTTGTAAGTTGAGAAGGGAGCTAGATTCAGGACATGTACTTCCTTCAGTTCCAAGAGGGACAAGGGGGAAAGAAGAGGAATGGATGTGGCACATATCCACTGGGAGTTTATTTTTAGGGTTTGTTTGGGTTTTGGTTTTGTTTTGGGGGGTTTTTGGGTTTGTTTGGTTTGAGTTTTTCTTGACATTTTGCTTCAGGATCAGGTTGTGATGAAAGAAACTCTGCATCGGGGAATTTCTATGTGCTTTCAGCTTTCATGTGATAGCGTGGCAATTACTGCACAGTAATGTTCATTGCACAACTTGTTCATTGTCAAAGATTTAAGTGTCTCACTCAAGGTCACACAGAAATATATGTCTTGGTTCAACCCAGGACTCTTGAAACCTGTACCAGTACCCTGCCCATGCCAGGCTAGCCTGTTTTCCCAGAGTGACAATACAGGGGAAGTGGAAATTTTAAGACAAACAGATAATGCTAAATAAGATACATTCAAATACACAAGGTAAAGAAAAAAACTTTTAATCATCCAATTTCTAAAACAAGTAAAGGACCTCAGGGAATTAAAAAAAGAAAAGGATTTTTAAAATAAAAGATTTTTTTTAAAGACAAAATCATATTGTTACAGAGTGTGGAGAAATATTTAGGTTATTTGCTAAATAACTTTGATAGCATTGCTGCTTGTCAGTGCCTGTCTAAAAATTCCAGTTGTTTGTTTCCTGGGCATACCATGACGCCTGGTTAGTTTTTGATGTGCTCTGATTGCAGTGCACTCCAGGCTAAGTAACTTGCAATTGGTGTGTTTCTTTCACTGTTGTCAAACATATGTCGTCTTTGCTGAACGGAGTCCAGGGGAAAATGTGTTCTGAGGCCACTCTGTTAGAGCTTACATCTTTTGAACTGCACTTTCAGAAACATCTGTAAGCCTGTCAATCAGGTTTAAACCTTGGGTATGGCTTTGTGAGTAGTTCATTGCACTCTTGGATATTAGCACTGCTAGTTTTATTTTGCTGAATACCATGGGAGGAGGCAGCTTTGAGCATTTAAGAATGATTAAATGCCAAAATACAGTTTGGCTATATTTATGCAGTATCCTGGAGACTTCAGTCACATATTCACATGCAGTGTTTTTCTTCAGTTACCTTTGTTTCCTTTTATTCTCCTTGTGAAATATTTCATTCTGTCTATGATTCAAACCAGGCTCCAAAAAAACTCAAAAAAAAATTTCCTGATATTTGTATTTTTATTGCAATCACCACAACGTCTGTGAATGTCTAGATGGCAAATAGTTATCCTGCATGGAAACTACGATGTAAGAAGATATTATTTTGGTTCTTGGTGTCATCTGTTCTTATTACTTCATAAAGAAGGAGCTGAGGTTTTTGATGTGAAAGGGACAAATGCTCATTAGCTTAGGGTCCTGAACGTGAAACATCAAGGGCACGATTTTTTTATGTCTTTATCACATTACAGTATTTTATATAATCAAAATAAAGCTTCAGTGGACACTGACTGAGCTATGAGTACCATAATTTGGTGTTGTCTGCTGAGTGTTTGGACAGTGACATAACCCCTCTGAAGTCACTTCCTTAGCAACATAGAAAGCAGGGGAGGGTATACAGCTGAGAACCTCAAATTAAACCCCAAATTCTTTGATCCTGAGACCAACCTTTGTCTTCATGCAGTTTCAATGCGTGTTTCTGTATGGCTTTTGCTGTGCACAGGGAGTGGGCAGAGGCCAGGTGGAGCTGATGCTTATCACGGATGTGTCCACCCTAAGTGCACACTGAGGATAAAAATTTCTGTGTGGTCTGAAATTAAAACCCGTATCATGTTGCATAAGCACAGAAGTGCTGAGTGTATTTCACAGGTGCAGCCTTAATCCTGGCACTTCTTAGGCACTTGATACTGCAAACTCAACAGCCTTCTGATACAGTTGTATTATACGTCAACACCTAAATATTTTAAAAGACTTCATAAAATCCAGCATTTTCATCCTCTGACACTGAGAAAATGTTGACTGTATATGTAAGCTTTTAGAGAACTTCATTTTTCTTCTTCCTTGTCTCGAGTGCAGTGAGGGGTCAGCTTGGTAGCCATGGCTGACATTCCAGGGCTGGTAGAACTGTCAGAAGAGGGAAGTACCTCTTTTGCTGTAAAGCTCCCTGTTGATGGCATTTTAATGGAACTAAGTGTCCTCTACTGCCACAGACCTTTCTGTCTTGTCATTAGGATAGTTTGTCCTCCTTCATGAAGGATGTGACTGCTAGCCATGAGATCCTGGGAGAGAAGGTCACTACTTTTCTACTATTACAATGATGCCCTTGAGCGGTAAGAGGGGAAAAAATATACCGCATCTATTCAGACAGCAAAATAATAATTAGGCAGCCCATAACTTTAGGTAATGTTACTTTTTTCTTACAGTAATAACTATCTCTCAGAAATAGGTAGGTAGGTAGGTAGGTAGGTAGGTAGGTAGGTAGGTAGGTAGGTA
>WAAE01024596.1:77140-129192 GCA_013400495.1 Nicator chloris
ACTAAGTGCCACATCCAGTCTTTTCTTAAACATCTCCCACCAGCAACAGTGACTCTACTACCTCTGTGGGCAGCCCATGCCAATGCCCAGTTACTCTTTCTGTGAAGAACTTCTTCACAATGTCCATCCAAACCTAATGTTCTCCCTCTGAATTTCCAACAAAGTTGCTTTTAAATTTGCCAGAGCACATTTCCCAAGTCAGAAACGGCATTTCAAATCTTGTGTGTGCATGATTAGTGATTTTATAGCATATTCACCCATGTGGTTAATACTTTAAAGCTGCTTTTTTAAATGAAAAATTGATGTTGATTAGCTATTATGTGAGCGCAAATTCTATCTTCACAGTTTCAATGTTATAAGTAAATCCAGTTAAATTGTGGAAGTGTTTTCATTCCTTCTCATTGACATAGTTTTAGCAAAAGCCTTTACACAAGCAGTAAAACTGCAATTGATCAAGTCCGAAAAAATCTAAAAAATCTTCTGTCCTGTTTTGAGTGCTGTGAGTAAAGCAACTAGTGCTTTGCTCATGTGCCCTTGAAAATATCACGGGCACGGTCCTGTTTCAGAAGCTTTGCCAGCATCTGGCCACTGAGCCAAGGTTACAGGAATGCAGATTTTGAATCAGCAATTGCCTACTAAATGCTGCTGGAGTGTTGTTGGCAGGAGGATGTCACAGCATGGCATCCTGCAATGCCTGTGGCTTTGTAGTGGTTTGTCACCTGCATTTTGCTGTTCCAGGGCAAGAACAGGAATTCTGTTTAATGCATAATCCCAGGAAAGGGCCTGAACCTACCTCTCTGTTGGGGTTCAGTACATACCTTACTCTGGCTTCAGCTGATTGAAAATCATGAGCTAATTTTTCATGCTTTACAATAATTTCTTTTAATTACTTTGGGGATTGAGATACATCAGGGGGAATATCATGGGCTGAATATACACTGAAGCCAAAACCAGAGAATTGCAGAACTCAGGAAACAGTACTAAGGATGTTCCTCCAATCATTGTTTATCACTTAGAAGTGTAACTTGAATGCATCATTTAAATGTTTTTACGTGTAATCAGACTAACAATTGTATGCTAAATATACTAATGCTCAGGAGGTGGAGGGAGCCATTTGCTTAAATAGAAGCATGCAGAGTAAGATGGTAGGTTTAGTTACTCTACATAGCAGTTTTAAGGCATTAAGCACCTAATTCTTTGTCAAGAAAACTAGAGACTTATTGATTTCCTCTAAAGGATATACATAAAATGCTCATTTCCCCAGACAGACTTTTCCTTTCAGCAAAAGCAGGCATTTTATTAGTTGATTTAGGAGAAGCCAGGCTTGCAACCTTCAATAACTAAGCCAAAGGTCACCTCTGTGTTGAATTTCATGCTTTGTGAAAGTCTGGAGAAATTTTTCCTTACTCTTCATATGAAAAGCCTGACACACAACTGATATTATACCCTGTTAACTGCCAGATGCTGAGCACTTTGGTGAAATGTTAATCCTCTGGGTCTAGTGTTGTCATTTTGCTGAGCAAGCTCGGACTGCAAGTGTGGTAAAATAACTCAGAGACAGGTGCTTTCAAAAAATGGAGTCGTACAAGACACATTGCAGATCTTCTATGTGTCAGTAGGAATTGATGTAATGGAATATCTTTGAAAAAGTGCGAGAGAATCCAGTGCTGCAGTTTGTTGGGAAATCAATTACAAGTCAAAATGCATGCTTGCCATTTTCATTCTTGCAAAAGTATTGCCTGGCTGAGGGAGAAGCTGCTGCTGATCTGTAGTCAGCAGCACCCCAGTAGCTGAAATTTGCAGCATACAGTGATACCTGTCTGGTTGATTTTAGAATAAATTAACAACAACAACAACAAGTTAAAAATTCAAACCTAGCTTGGTGCAATAGTTTTGATTGTAGTCACATCTTCCTTAATGGATGGGTGTCTGTTTTTATAAAGCACAGCATATTATTTTGAAAGTTTTAGTAAATGATCCATTCAATTAACAGTAACAGAGAGTGAGTGAGAGCAAATGAGCTTTGTCTCATTCCTGCTTGGCACATTAAGTACACCCTAGTTTCATTCTTTTGCTCAATTTGTCTCTTTCATACAAAGATAGTAAGCATTTGAGACAAGAGATTTTTGGCTTTTTTAAAAGCATGTGATGTCTAGCACCTGAGATTGTGGGATCTTGAACCCTGGTTAGAAACCCAGTAACTTTTTGCCTTGTACAGATTTCTAAGCTCCTAACATTCTTTAGTCTGTTTTGTGTAATGTCTAAGTCCTGATAGAGAAATCACCATTCCTTACAGAAAGTCCCATAAAATATTGAGGTCAATACAGCAGCTGGTACAGTGGGGACAAGGACTGAGCATCTCTCTGTGTGGTTTGGATAATGAATGGTTCTCTTGAGTAGAAATTCTTTGTGAAGCTGAGACATGAAATATCTCCTCATTTCTGTACAATTTTTTGACTAATTCTAATTTCTGGTGTTTGAAGTGGAACGATGCTGCTAATGCAGCAGAAATGAGTGGCAGTAACAAGTGGAAGTGTGAATGATGATGAGTAGCAGGGTCAAGAGTTTTCTCAGCACAGTTTGCAGTTTGTGAGCAGCACAGATGTAGAGAACTTGAATCTGGATCTTTCAGTGGGCGTTCAAGAAGTCAGGTACCTGGGAAACAAGCAGAGTTGGGTTTTTTTGAAATTTCTCTTGCCTGCAGCAGAAGGGTCACTTAGTGATGTTAATTAGCAGTTATTCATGGTGATGATTTAGTCTCACTCTATAGATCATCCAGCCTCCTGGACACTCTGGGAGTCCAGAGGCAGGACCTTCTGCTCCATACAAGGATAGTCCACACAGAGCAGTTACCTGCTGTAGGGACAGCGTATAAGGCTATAAAAATGAGTGCTATGTCATTTAGTGTTTAAATAGATTTTATATTCCTCAGGGTTGAAAAACAAATAAAAAGGTGAGAGGAGAGGTTTTTTTCCCGTTCTCTTCCTTTAGGAAAAAAATGTGTTTTCTTTTGAAAGGGAATTGAAGGGAAAGAATAATGAACTAGGGTAGGAAATATATTGTAGATATAGCATTTGCACAGAAAAATTGTGGAAAGTGTGAATGGGGATAGGATATAATGGAATGAAAATTGCATTTTCCACTGCTTTAAAGCTCTAACTTTTTCTTGACGTACATTTTTCTCTTTCGGAGCCATACTCAAGTCAGCACAAAAATAAATTAGGTAATTAGTCAAATAAATGGTCTAAATCTTCATGTCATAATCACAGAAGACCCATGGATTTTATGGGCTCTAAATTCTGCATTGAGTTTGAAGGCTAAATTGCTAGAAATTAACAATTCCTTGCTTAAAGTCTATTGAATGATCAACTAAGAAAAGAAAAAAATGCTTTTCTGCTTTAATAGTATTAATTCTGGATCATTGGATAGAAATAGCCCTGAATTAATCAACAGCTTAATTTGGTGATTCATTTTTATTGTGAGGCATTCTCTTGCAGACAAAAAGAGTGCCTTTGTTCCAGCAAGGAGAATTGCTGGATGTGTATTCTGGTCATTGGAGATAAAGACCCTGACAATTTTGTTCACACACTGCTAACTTTATTGATGTTGTCCTCTGTGCTGTGGTGTACACTCTATGCTATGATTTTTGATGGAGAAGAGCAATTATTCTGTATTCCCTGGACTAAAACCCTTATGGTCCCAGATTCCTAAAGAAAACTAACCTTATAAGTTTTCATGCCGTCCTAGACTCAGGCACTTTCCCAACCAGAAGGGACACAATTTCAGTGGGCTTAAGTACATGTTCTTCTACTGCAGGAACCTCAAATGTGACAATTTATGTTCAGAGGTGATCTGATTAAGTCCGTAGTCATTCATTTTGCAATTTCCAGAGATGAACATGGGAAAATGCTCATTCAGGATGGAACTGGAGAGTGTTTCTTGCCATGGTTGTATCTGTGAGCTTGAAACAGCTCTGAGGAGCCTTTGTGAGGAAATTGGAAGGAAAAAAACCAGGTGATTCTACCACAGCATGAAACTGAGAAGCAAGATTTCCATCTCTAGACTTATTGATGCTGACCATGCTTAGCTGGGACAGTCCTAACTTTTGGTGACAGCCCACAGGGGATGCTAACTTAGCATGGGCAAAAGCACCATTCAAACTGGGCAGGCTCAGTGCAGATCCTCTGTAAATCTGCACAAAACTTGTGGGTTCAATTTGCACAGAATTAATTTGAACATAAATTAAGTACTATCATGAGGAAGCTAAGCGCTTTTTAATTTTTTTTGCCCCATAGTAATTTTTCGACGTTGTTCTAAACAAGGACAATTTGGATTGCCTCTCTCAGTTTATTTTGTACTATTGTGAAAATAAACATACAGGGGCAAACTTGACACTTAAAAATTGTAATAAAGTAGTAAATAAACCTCATTTTCTTCCCATAGACATCTGAAAGTATCTTGACAGAACTTATACATTTTTATATCTCACTTATGCAGTGAATGAACTAAAATAAAGAGAAAAGTAGAAGACAATTATAGAGTTTTTAAAAATACTGCAGTTCCCACACTGTGGCCTTTTCACAATCATAACAAGACAATATAAGAAACCTAAAATATGAATGCTAGCTTCAAGATGAAAGAGCTTACAAATTTTTAAGTGAATGTTCTTGAAATTCTAGACTGAATTGTAGTTCTCTATCTTTTCACAGACCACTTCTGATAGAAACTGCTTTTTTCAAACTTCTTTCTGACTTTAAGAAATAATTGAACAATAATTTTAAAACAAAATTGCTAGTATATAATCCTGGTTTGGAACTTTTCAAAGAAAGAGAAAACAAAATATTGAGATTTAGGCAAGGAATATAAGTAGTAGTGAAAGAATTTTTGAACTACATAAGCAGTTTCATGTGGGACATACATGGATGTATAGGATTTCAGACGGAAATCCTAAACCCATAAGGATGTGATACATGAAACCATCAAGGAGTCTCACCAGGGAGGCCCAACGATAGGTACAGCAAATTGTCTCTTGTTCAGAAATCCACTGCTAAGTGTAACAGGAAGTTTCTACTATTTGAATCAGTTTCAATGGGTTTTGCAGTGTGTTTGCTTTGGAAAAGCTGCAGTGCAAAGCAGCCAGACTCCTTATCTTGCACCTGAAACTCAGATCCAGAGGAGCTGCAGGGACACTGCACAGGCTGCAGACTGGGGGAGAAAAGCACTGGCTTGGTGGATGTCTGCCCACTTTGGCTAACTTGTGTTGTGTTGAGATAATTTATTTGAGTGCTGTTTCCCAGAGATCATGAACACAGAGAGAGACAGTGTACAATGCTGTAAATTTAATCATCAACTTGAACTGAACTTCTTCACTAATACCACAGTCATATTAAACAGCATGAAACTGTGTAAGTAACAGGATGATGACAGAACCATCCTAATATTTCAGTAGATGCAGGAACATCAGTAAATTTTAAGTATGACCCTCTTTGGGCTATCTTTTCAGCACAATGCATTGTTAGATTTCTTTAGATCAATTTCCCATTACAGTGAGATCAGTATTTGAAACTTTAGTGAATCACTCAGATTCTCCTTAATTATTTAATGGCTCATTTATTTTAATAATTTTTCTGGAGAGAAACAGAAAATTAGGTAAGGGGCTGATCTCAGCACTGCATATCTAGAAGATGGGAACCCTCTGTGTGATTCTGCCAATGTTTTGCTTTGTGAGTTTTGGTCAAATCACTTGGGCCTTACTACAACTTTGCTGATTAGGCTCAGTAACAGCCACAGCTATAGCTGCACCAGATCCATATAGGAACGATCAGCACAGGCAGGAGAGATCCAGCTTTTTTTCTTCTTCTTGTATGGAATCACAAGAAGTACACATTCCACTAACGGTGCTACACTGATGACTGGAACATAGACAGTCTTCATGTCTTATCTTCTTGTGTGTAAAATAAAGTTTGTCTGTGGAGGAGGTCTGAAGGATGGATCAGCCAAAGTTTACAAACAGAGGATAAATGTCTAAACTTGAAGTTGTAAATTTCTATGGAAAAGAACTTGGTTCTAAATTGCATGGAAATAGCACAAGTGTGCTTAATTTAATCATCTGCCTACAGGCATGTTTATCTGTAATAGCTGTATCTGATCAGAATTTAGCATCTGCTGTGGGCTGTGGGAATGAGAGTTGGAAGAAGGTCACTGGTGATATGTACTGTGCAGATTCAGCACTGGATGCTGTGCCAAGCACAATCCTTGAGTTAAACTGGAGTTTATCACCTCAGCTTTAGTGTATTTTTACTTACGTTTGCAAGCGAGTTAGAGAATTGCTCTGCCATGCTGTCAAACCAATGACATCCAAGACTTCCTGAGCTTCTGATAAAAAGAAATTGAAGGGCACTTCTCAAGATCAACAGGTTTATCTCTAATCCAGGGCAGTAAAATAAATTGACTGTGGATTTGGCAACAACAGCAGAAGTTTCAGAAGAGCTGGAGTGTAGTTTCTTATCCATTGCTACAATAATTCCTATTTGAGTGAATCATAAGGAAAGGCCATAACATTTTAATAATGTCTTAAAACTAATGAACCTCCAGAGAAAGTGGTTTTGTTTTGACTTTCCACTTAATCTCAGTATTTCTGACAAGTTCACTCAGTCAGGCGGTGTTCATGTCCTTATTGTAGCTAAGATCTCCATTACTACACTATTCTTCCTGAGGAAGATATTTAAAGCTCTGTCTTCATCATACTCTTGTATTCGGGAGAATATATCCAGGGTCATGCACAAAACAAGTCTTTTACAGCTGAAGCCTATTGCTAAATTGTGAATGGATTCCTGTCTTCTTATATGGAGAAATATTCGAAGTATTGGTACAGATTTTCTCAAATGCTGTCCTTTGCTTCGAAGAAGGGTAAAAATAGTCAGAGCAACAGTTCCCAGTTCTTATGTTACCATCTTGATACCTGACTTAGTAGATGCCTCTGCTTGGTCAGCACCAGTGAAGCGTGAGCAAGGATTTCTGCCCTCTGCTTTAACCCACTGCCTCTGCCCGCTCTGCAGGGCACAGCACTGGCTACTTTCCTGCTGCTCAGTGTTCCCCTCCATGGCTGCTGATCTTCATTTGGCAGTCAGCACCAAGTTATGTCCTATTTGTACTTTTCAGATGATGTAGAGGTGAAAGAACTGGCACTGCAGAATTTATGGTAAGTTTGGTCAAGACCACTGCAAAGCCTGGCATTTCTGGTTGACACCACTGGTGACAGGGCTTTATTACACAGGAGAGTGCTGCTACCCTAGGGGATAATTCAAAACATTTCTTATTCATTCCCAAAGTCAATTAAAAAAATTAAATTCATGGCTCTTATCAGTGCATGCACAAACACAAACATAAAATCACTTAGTTGCTTTTTCTGATTTCTGCTAGCTGATTTCTCGTCATATACTTACAAGGGTGAGCAAACAAAGGAGCACATCTTCAGCTTCTAGCTGAGTATAGCACATGTGATAAACATATGTTTCAGTTTTGGATAAGAGTTGGTGATCTTCATGTTCGTATTTCTGAAGCCTTGCTGATAACAAAGATACACTGGCCAAATTTGCAAACAAAGCATCTTGCCTGGGAAATGATTCCTTGTGTCAAACATTGACAAGGCATCAAGGAAAGGGAGTTATGGGCAGCAAAGTAAGGAGACATTTACTCAGTTATACTTTAAATCTTTTTTGCCCCTATGTTTAGTTGTGTCAAAAAAACTGTGTTGAATCTCCAGGAAAAGGAGATGGTACAAGATTTTTATCTTGCTTTTTCTGATTTGGAGGTTTTAATGTGTTATCCTGGAGGCAAAGATAGTTGGAGACATTTCAGCCGTACCTATGAAGGCATCCACAGTGCAAAGACCAGTTTTCTAAGCCAATCCACAAGAGTGAGTAGGCCTTAAAAGGTAACATTTATGGGCACATATCCACTGGTTTCTCAATTATTATTTTTTTGCTGCTTGATTGTGCATTGAAGCCTGTCCAAGGCTGGAGGTCACCTTCCTAGTGGTAGAAGAGAAATAGACTGATGGTTTTGATTCTGCTGCAGCCTTGTCTAAACCAAGAACTGAAGAGCTGCATGGATATTGGCATGTTTCAAGAACTTGAACATTGTTCAAGTCAAGCTTTGGTGCTTATGTTGCAGTGCTTAGTCTGTGACAAGTTTGATAGCACTGGAAATTCTGACAGCAGGAGGAAGCAGAAAAGTGTGAGGAAGCCCCATCTATTTCCATCTGGATTGTTTGGCTCTTCAGAAATGCAAGTCAACTGGTTTGGATGGTGTGAGATAACAACAATCCCTTTTGCTTTACACTGCATTTGAGCCTGCTTGTAAGCTCTGGGAGTAAATTCTGCAAGCACTTGATAAGGCTTCAATTAAGTGCTCATCTTGCAGCCAAGCACTAAATTACCTGCCTTTCCAGGTCACTAGCTATTTGCTGATTAAGCTCTGATCTCCATTTTGAAAGGATTGCTGTCATTGAAACAACTGCTGTATCACCTCACAGCTGACGTAGCACCTTCTCCTGTCCCTGTGCTCTGCTCAGCTCCGAGCAGGAAAATCTCAGGAGCAGGTGGAGAGAGAGCAGGAAACATTTCTGGGAAGTGAGAATGCACCCTCCCAGCTAATTAAATTCCTGATTCCTCTATGCTTGGTGAGGTGCAAGGAATCACTTCCATGTAATACAACTTGTGCTCGCTCCGTAAGTATTGCAGCATGCATAAAAATTTTACACAGGCATAAATTTAAAAAATCATTTTGCTAAATGAGAAGGCTGCATCCAGTTCTGTCATAGACAGGACAGGCCCAGCTGTGCCAGCAAGGCAGAGCTTGCAAGATATTCATTCAGGAGAACGCTTAATGAAAAAAAGGAGTCAGCACCACTGGGAAACAAACCATACTTGGAGGGCTGTCCAATGCAAATAGAATAAAACTACTCACTAGACAGAAAATACCATTTCCTTCCTCTAATCCTGCACATTTTCAGTAATCCCAGGCACTGCCTGAGGTAATGCTAAGTTAATACATAGCAGTGTAGTTACAGAATGTCTCTTTACTTTCAAAAACCACGGTCCTGATGGAAAATTTGAGATTATCAAGACAGTACTGTAGATTAAACAAATCTGTGAATGCTACAAAGTGGAGCAGAAACTGCTAAATCAGACTATTTCTTCATCTACATCATTGTGATTGGCAATGGACTGCTCTTAATGCTATAAAAAAGAGTAAAGCTTCTTCAGAATAAATTATCGTTATATAATAGGTGGCTATGGTGATACTTGAGAAAATTAGGCCTTTTTTACTCTTTGAGATGAATACTTTATTTCTCTGACATACAAGGTCTATTATCCCATGTGGATATTCATTGTCAGAACTCGCAAAATTGCTTACACGTTGATCCAGAACATGTAGGAATCATTTTGTGCTGTTGGCGTTGTTGGTGCTTGTTTATCAGAATATTGTCCATGTAATGGATCTAAAATGAGATTTAAAACAAAACCCTGTTATTGATCCAGTGGCTTCAAGCCAGCAGTTCTTAATGTCAGAAGGGCAGAAATCAAGACAGAGGAAGTAGAACAAATAATAGAGGTCATATGAACTGTCCTATATTTGCATGAGCTTGAAGGACTCTTTTTACCTGGAGTCTCAGCCTTGGGATATTTCCTTCCTGCTACCTTGCACTGAAGCGAAAATGGTAACCCACAAACTCCTGAGTGAGAGACAAAATGGGGTATTCCTTTCTCCCTGAATATCAGCCACCAGCTGGAATGTGACCCCTCCCCACCATCAGCCTTGCAGAGAGCCAGGAAAATGGGGAGACAGTAGTTAATTAGGAAGAACTCAGAATAAGTACTTCTATGCAGGAACTTATTTTAGGAAGAGCTGCTCTCCCTTGGTAGCAGAGCTCCCACAATGTGTGTTCGTGGAAACGATCATCCAAAGTCTCTGAGAGTACTTTTAGAAGTCTTCAGCTGTGAACCTTCAGGCTGTGCTGTCTAATAATTTTTGTCTAGTAGCTCTTAGACCTGTAGTCAACCTTGCATTAGGCATATTTTGGTTGATTTTGCTTGCCATTATGTTCCTTATGTTAACTTTATTATTTGAGCATCAAAATTCAATGTAGTGCTATGAACTACAGAATAAGGTATTCTGTCGCAAGGAACTTGTAGTCTAATTCGGGCACAGTGACGCACAGGCATACATAATATACATGGTAAGGATGCAAATTCAAAGTAGTAGAGGCCTCTTGGGAAAAATCAGTGCCGCAGGCTAATTTACTACTGCTGAAGAGCTACTAGACTGCAGAACATAATGAAAACATCGAGCCATTCAAAAGATGTCTTTTCCTGCTTTTTTCTCCTTGTTTCCAAAATGCTTATTGCTGATGCATCATCAAATGGAGGGCAAATGCCCAAAGAAAACAGAGAGGTAACAAAATTGAGATCCTCTCTATGTTCCTGTTTTCTGAACTGGAGCCCAGAAAAGAAAATTGAGGATTACTTTACTTTCTTAACTGGAGTATGCCTTGTGAAAATAGAATTTCATTAAAATAACAAAAAGAGAAGATGGGTTGAACCTGGATTACATGCACTATTGATGTAACGAGAGTCGTGTTAGCAATGTACTGTGAGCTGCTCAGGAAATATTGAGTTTCTATTTGGCTTCGTGTGTACCTGTAAGATCGAGACATTGGGCCTTGCTTTTCTTGCCAAGTATACTGATGCAGACTGATTAGGTAATGATCCTAAAAGGTAGATACCAGGGGTACCCAAAGCAAACAAATCGAGATTTTAATCTGTTTCCCAATCTAAATGTCTAGTGGGGATCCACACAGTTACATACACAAGCAAAACTTGGGAAGCAGTGATCCTGTTGAATTTGCTGGCAGTCTTTTACTTTGTATTTGGACTCTTGTCTAAGCCTTGATTTTGTGCCATTTATGGTGGTTCTTTTTCAGGAGTGTCACCCAACATTTCTTTTTGTTTGTGGGTCTAATCACGTTTCATTTAAATATTCAGTGACCACAGTGAAGGAGCTGTCAGAAAACAAGATTTGTATACCAAACTCATAAACATCATGTAGCAATTTTGTCACTGATATTGATCCTTCAAACCACACCTGAATCTAGAAGTAACTATAAGGTCAGAAGAAGCAGCAGGAACACAGCTAAAATGTGTATGGACAGAGAATTTCTCTGCAGACTTTCAAGTGATGGCTGCAAGTCCTCACACCAGTTGCATCCCTGACATGTGGTGTGTTCTCAAGGAAACCACCTGGCTTCTCAGGAAATATACTGGCTCCAGTTGAAGAAAATGTGAAATACAGGACAGTTTTTGAAAGACAATGATCAGAATTCACATGGAGTTTTGCACACACAGACATACAAACACACATGTACCCATGGATTATTTGAACACAGAAGCACCAATAAATTCAGTTAATTCCAGAGAATTAACTAAATATTTCTTGTGAGATCTTTTGTACTTGTTTATTAGCATTTTGATAGCATTACAACTGAGAGTCAAGAACTGCTTTAATTTTGTTGGTGGGTCTGTGACTGACTCTTGTGGTAGATGAGCTATTAGCATGGCAACGTTGAATTTTTCTACTTTTCTGAGTACACTTATTTTCACTTTGCTATGTCTACAGGTTGAAAACGATACATTTAACAAAGTTGTGTGGGCAGGTCTTCACAGCAGATGTTTCTGGACTGCCCATAGTCTTCTAGGGTGACCAAAGGGGTATCACTGAGGTTGTGTGCATTTAACAGTGTAAGGCCAGGAACTTTTCTGTCTCATGTTCTCTTTATAAGGGTAAACCCATTAAAGACCCTAAGATATTCACTTCCTGTGGGGGCTGAGTGAAATACCTCTCTAGGGTTGATTAATGTTAGAAAAAAAAAGCAGTATGTCTTTCTATGGCATCGTTTCATGAGGCTGAAGTAATTCTTTGATGTCTTTTTACAAATGTGATTACCATATGTTGCTAGAAACCCACAAGATACCTCACCTATTCGTAGATTCTTATGTTCACATTACACATGTATTATGTTGTCAGTGAAGTACTCCCAACTTTTCTCAGGAGTAAGATTTTTTTTTTTTGACTCTCTGGTCAACAAATGGCAAATACTGATTTGAAAGTATTAAATTTCATTTGTACTTCCAGCAAAAGGATCACCATCACACTGCAAGTTTTTTCTCTCAATGCACTGGTATTTTAGCTCTGTAAAAACTATAGGCTGAAGAACAAGTGGATAAATGTTTACTTTGGTAAATACCTTTGAAACCAGCAGAGGTGTCTTTCTTTTGTTTGATTAAGATAGCATTTTAGAAAAGCAAAGCTCTCAGGTCTGTATCTTTGGAAATTGAGTAAATGATCTGATTCCCAAGAGAGACAAGCACTAAGAGTTGGCCACAGACTCCTGCAAGAGAGAGGTTAACTCTGTACTGAGGGTATCAAAAGCCTAGTTTGTAGTCTGAAAAAAAAGTACTCATGCAAATTTAGGCTGAAGAAACTGTGCTCCAAATTTTAACATTTTTTTAAGCAAGAGCAAGACAAAAAACAACCACTGACTTTAGCAGCCAAACAAATACCCATCTGGTTCTTCTCATTGTGTGAGACCAACGTGCTGCAATTTTGAAAATGGAACATTTTTATTATTTAATTAGTCTCAAAAGCTAAGTGATTCAAAGGAATAAACTGAGTCCATGAAAATTTAAAAAAAAAAACAAACAAAAAACCAGCAGGCCTGGTGCCTAAGCGCCTTGCTCATGAATGTAAAAATGACCAATTTTGTTACCAGCTGTGTACTCTGGTAAATAATGGGCTTGAGCTTGCAATTTCCTCTACATGTGACTATTTTCTCTGCTTTTTTGTTAGCCAAGATTACTGGTGTGTCTATGAGTTTGCAAAGACCAAACCTATTCAAAAGATGAACGTGATGGGAGGTAACATCCAGAACCCTCACTGCCTGGCACTGTGAATGGGAGCTCTGGGTTTCTGCTTTTGTTATGGTGCCTCTTTTGCTGTGGGCTTTGGTCTGTCCTGCTCCGTGAGAGAAGGCAACACTCCTTTGAGGAGTTAATGTGCTGAAACAGGTTACCCAGGACGTTATCAGACTCGTAGGTTTTAAGCTGAGAGGGAGTTTCTAAGCAAGAAGAATTTGACTTATGAATGTACATGGAAAGTCCACAAGGCTAGAGGGTCATGGGGTCTTAGGGGAAATGGACCATTGTCTTCAATGCAAATAACAAGGTCACTGTGAGGCTAATACCTACCTGTCCAGTTTGCAGCATGTATTGGCAAAGCATCAACTCCTCTCACAGACAAGGAATCCTTCTGGAAGTATTTTTTCATTTGCTTTGCAACTTTGGTGTCAATTTCAGGGACTGGTGCAGCAGATCCATGTTCACAGAATCACAGAATGTGCTAAGTTGGAAGGCGCCCACAGGGATCATTGAGGCCAATTCCTGGCTCTGCACAGGACCATCCCTACGTCAGGATGTGATCCTGTGTGCCTGAAAATATTGTCCAAACCTTTCTTGAACTCTGTCAGGCTTGGTGCTGTGACCAATGTCCTGGGGAGCCTGTTCCAGTTCCCAAACACCCTCTGGGTAAAGAACCTTTTTCTAATACCCAACTTAAACCTCCCCTGACACAACTTCAGGCCATTCCCTTGGGTCCCATGACTGGTCACCACGGAGAAGAGATCAGTACCTGCCCCTGCTCTTCCCCTCTTGAGGAAGCTGCAGACTGCAGTGAGGTCCGTCCCCAGTCTCCTCCTCTCCAGGCTGAACTGACCAAGTGACCTCAGCTGCTCCTCATATGGCTTCCCTTCAAGGTTCTTCACCATCTTAATTGACCTCATTTGAATGCTCTCTTAGTATCTTTTTATTGTGGTGCTCAAAACTGCACACAGCTCTTGTGGTGAGGCCAACCAGTGCACAGCAGAGGGGACAATCCGCTCCCTTGCCCAGCTGGTGATGCTGTTCCTGATGCATCCCAGGACAGGGTTGGCCCTCCTGGCTGCCAAGGCACTGCTGACTCATGTTCAACTTGCTCTCAGGTTTTTGTTTCCCAAGATATGACAGATGAGAGTCTTTTTTCCCTGAATGCCCCGTGGTGAAGCAAAAGAAGAGTCGAAAGCCACCATCTCAGTTTTTCTTTTTAGGTTGTTTATTTGTTTCTTATCTACAAATTCTTTCTGTGCCTTGTGAAGGTCTCACAGCAAAGGCATGAAGCAGGCGGCGGGCAGAACTTTTATACTACTTTCTATGTATCTTTTATTTACCATTAATCACCAATACCTACTGCTAATGTTAGACATGTCACCTCTATCCTACACCAATCCGTGTGAACCACTACAGCAGAAAAATGGATACCAAGAAGAAGAACAAAAAGAACAAGAACCACACCCAAGTCCACCATATTTTTCTTTTGACCCCTTTCTAAAAATCCTAATATTCTACATTTGCACCCTGTGATTACTTAACTACTACTATTACTACTATTTTCCTTACATTCTCGTGACTTGTAATTCATTTCACAAGCTGAAAACTTTTCCATGGACTGAGATTCAGGACAGTGTCTCTCTGGGGCTCTGTGCAGGGGGGTCTCTGACTCCCTCCTGTCTCTCAGGGGTCTGTGCATGGGGGTCTCTGGCCCCCTGCCAGGATCTCAAACCCTCCAGGGCAGTCAGAGGAATGCCCTGAACTCCGACAACTTGCCATCAAGCAGGACCCTCAGGTCCCTTTCCATGGCACTGCTTTCCAGTGTCTCATTCTCCAGTCTGTCTGTACATCCAGGATTGTCCCATCCCAGCTGCAGAATCCAGCACTTTTCCTTGTTGGACTTCATACAGCTGGTGATTGCCCAGCCCTCTAATTTGTTGAGGTCCCTCTGCAGGACTTCCCTGCCCTTGAGGGAGTCAACTGCTCCCTCAGTTTTGTATCTGTTTGCTTATAGAAGCAAGTTTTGGATGTGCTGAGTTTACTCACCAAACGAAGCTGTAAATTAAGAAGCTGAAAAAACAAAAATATAAACGTGCTTTCTGTTTGCCTATTACTGCTGCAAGATTCTGCAGGCCTAGTTGGCATTTTCCTAGTTGGAAAATGCCTGCTACTTTTTGTACCAAATATTCATTAAGTTCTTTGTACTTGCTCACCCATACTTGTGTGAGCTGACCTGATGCTCAAAACAGATGTGTGCATCAGCTGCTGCTCCTGTTGACAAAACCATGGGTTGTAGATTGGGTTTGGACCTTCCCCTGTGTTTTGGTTATCCTGTACTGCTCCAAAATGCCTTCTCAACTCTATGGTCTTACAGCAGTTTATCTGGATGTTGGACTCAGAAGAAAGCCCGAAATGAATAGGAAATTTGGATAAAAAGATAAAAGGTTGCAGTAAAAATTGCAGGCAAGCTACAAATAAACACTAAGAATACTTGTACTATTGTTAATATTGAATATAATACTCAGTGCAGAAGTTCACACAGCTGGAAAGACATCTAGATAGTAATCATGGAGGTACTTAAAATGATGTTATTTTGAGTAACTTAGCAGCAACTACTGGAAGAGAGAGGTTTTGCATAAGAAATCATTAGATTTTGATACTGCTTATATTCATTCCAGTACAGGATTTCTGAATGCCAGGTGACCCTACTGAACGCTGTGAGCAGATCATGCATTTGTGGCGGGCTTGAGGAAAGCCAGTGGCAACTTGAATCAACTGGAAACTGAAATAAATTTAAATATTTATTTAGAGCATTAATGTATTTATCCCTTTGTAACTTAAAGCAGTGGCACCATAACTCCATAAGTGGAGTTCCCCCTCACGTCTACTCAATAGCAGAACAAATGCTGATCCATGAAGTGTGCTCAAACACAGTGGAAAGAGAGGTGTTTCATCACTATGTTGTCCCTCTGCTCCCCTAACTACAACAGTAGGGACTTACCTTGCTGCTTCCTCCACATTTTTTTTGCAGTAAGGGCTTCCTGAAATTGCCTTTTTGGTTTTTTCCTTCTAAAACTTACAACTTGCTTTGGTGAGTAACACCATTTGGCAAGGGAGAACCGCTTGCAGAGAAAGGCCACAGGTTACAGGGGAGAGAAGCCAGGAACAGCTTGGCACTGGTGATGTTTCTCTTACACCCTCTACCAGCTGGTCTTTCCATTTTTTTTCTCTGATTGCTAAA
Organism: Nicator chloris; assembly: GCA_013400495.1. Taxonomy (NCBI): domain Eukaryota; kingdom Metazoa; phylum Chordata; class Aves; order Passeriformes; family Pycnonotidae; genus Nicator; species Nicator chloris. Next base: position 93,362 of record WAAE01024596.1, read on the forward strand.
AGTGCTATTGAAAATTCAGACACTTTTGCAAGTATTTTATTTCTCTGCTTTAAAAAAAAAAACCAGATTTCTTTGTGCACGTGTAACTGTTAAAAAATAACATCATGCCTCAGAAACTCCAATTTTCCATTACAGTATATATCCTCTTAATTGACATCTTTATCTTTTTTTCTTAAAGAAATGTGAATAACTAAATGCTATATTCTTAGCCTATCACAAAGGTAATCATAATGCTGTTAGACTGCATCTCTGTTATTTCTTTCTTGTTTGGCAAATGCTTCATCTACTCTCATGCATTCTTTTTTTCCCCATTCCCCTTCAGTTTGGCTCTCCCAAACTCCCATGCCAAGGAGTTATGCATGATCAATATAAGGTGTAAAAGGTTCATAATATACTGGCTATACTGCAGTCCATTAATGAAGATTTTTGACAACAGGGCTGAATATCAGCCAAGTCTACATCTCCTGAAAGAACATTTTCTGTATTATTTTTATGAATTGACACAAAAGAATTTGTTGTCCTACAAGCTGTTCCAAGGAAATAATTGGGAAATACTTAGAAATTATTAAATTATTCATTGTGAATGCCTGAAGAAAACATTTGTAGGGTTTTTACAACGTCCCGAAAACTTGTAATTATAGTAGTAATTTTTTTTTCATTAAATGTACTGCAGGGAGCACATATATCTTCCTGGGAGGAACAAGAATTTATTCCCTCAGGCAGCTTTGCTGTAAATAAATAAAAGTTTACACATAACATTTCAGAGGGCAAGCAGAATCCAATTTAGTTAGTGAGAAGTAAAATAGATAAATAGAGAAGACCATTATCTCTTTGGCAATAGATATGTATAATTTTAAGCTAATATAAGATGATGAGGATGAGGATAGAGCTGTGCAAAGCCAGGCACATTCAGATCACAGAATGAAAATGTCTAGTGGAAAAGATTAATGCAAAATATCGAAGCTAATCCAACAACAGGAAAATTCAGGTCAAACCTGGGATTAGTGCTTTTTGTTCTCTACTGACAACTTTGATGTTTCCATACTTACCTTTCTCACTCTCATACGGTTACTTAAGCCCCATATTCTTTATGTAAAAAAAAAACAAAACAAAACCATGCCTCTTACAGCTCCTATCTGTTCTGTTAGGAGCAATGGAACAGTGCTAGCCTGGTGCCTTGAAAAGCTGCAGATGAGTGAGTATCAGAGAGGGCACTGAACAGCTGTTTCTCTGGGCAAAACTCATCTGCCAGCAGTTGGGCTTTTTGTTATTTGATATGTGAGTGGCAGCAGCAAAGCGAGGGTCAAAGAAGAGGGCGGATTACATAAAAAATCCCTCAGAGTTTTTTTTTTTTTGCCAGATATTTTTGCCTCTCTGAAGCATCTGCTAAAGTGTAGCAATTTTTTATACCATTATAGAAATGGTGTTTTGCTAATGTTAACAAGATCTTAATATAAATTCTGTTGAATTGTTTTTGAGTGTCTTTTCTTTGTAGCAAATTTTTGGTTTGTAACAAATGCTTTTTGACAGGTTGGTATGTCTTTGCTGCTTTTATGAAAAGCTATCCATGCTTTGCTAAGACACAAAACTGTAAAAAATCAGAATTCATTTTAGGCAAAGTTATAAAATTGTGCTCTGAGAGAGGAAAAAGAGGCACAAAGCAAACACTGCAGAATTTATTTGCCCAAAAATAAATGACAGCATATGTAATTTTATGTTTATTTAAATTGTTTGTGAATTTAAGTCCAATTCAGCAGTTAGAGCCTCATGAAACAAAAAGAAAATAATTGAGGAGATGATAGTTTCTTGAGATTTTGTTTCAACAGAAGTAGGGCCCTTCAACCAGTCCTCATTCACTTTAGCAGCAAAATGTTGCTGTGTTCTCTAGCAGAACAAAGGTAATTTTTAAAGCCTTCCCTCCCCCACATCCCAAATTCTGGCACTCGCAAAGTCAGGTTGCATTGGAGGGCAATTCAATATTCAAAGGAAACATCTCTGCAAAATTGCAGAGTCTCGATATTCTGGCACTTCCGAGGTAAGGGCTATGGGCAAGGCTTGTGTGTAAATGAAGTAAAGACCCCTCTGAGCAAAGCACTTCTAAGCCAGGCTAAAATGCCTTTTCAGATGTTTCAAACCAAGCAGTTTCCAGTGTGGAGGCCTAGTAGAAAGTGAGTTCATTTTAACAACTAAGAGAAAGACACTTTCAAAGGCAGAAAGAAGAGAAAGAGGAGAGACTGGCTTAGAAAGAGCTATTTAGTTTAATGAGAGGGAAAGCACAGTATAGCCAAGGCAGCTTGCCTGTTCTACTGTGCAAGAAGAGGAGCTAATTTGTTCTTAACATGTTAAAGAATTATTGATCCATTGGTCCAGTACAGAACTGTTATACTGGTAGAAGAAAAAAAAAGGGAAAAAAATTGCACCTTTATGAAGGAAGAAAAAGAGAAGCCTGGAATTTGTTGACTTGTTAGTTTGGGATTAATCCCTGAAAAGAAAAAACAGGAAAAGTTACTGAGCAAGTAAGCTGTTGATTCATATTTAGAAGGGAACAAGGAGATGGGCAGCAGTCGTCAGAGTGAAGAAGAAATGGCGTGGAAGCCATCTGATTTTCTCATGGGAGAGAGTGTTGTGTTTACTGGATATGGGAGAAATAATCGTTGACGTTTCTTGGCGTCAGTAGAGGTTTTCACAGAGTCTTTCATGACACTCATTTGCAAACGACTGAAGCCTGATGCTCATGAAATTCTTACAAGGTGTAAGAATTGCACTACATTGTAGTGTAATATTGCACTGCATTGTTCTGGAGAAGAGCAGGCACAGAATAGGTATCAAACCAGTTGCCCTGAAAAGCTGTGTAGCATAGGACTTTTTAGGGAGGTCACCTGGGGTTTGGTATTGTACAATTACTGACAGAATATCACAATCTATGGCATATGTAATATGATATTCCATTATATATTTTATATCTATTTGATTCTGAGTACATTTACACATTACACAAACCTGTTGGATATGCTGCAGGAATGTTGAAGGGCAGGAGTCAAACTCAAATAGCCATGATAAACTACAGAAATGGTCTGGAAAAAAGGATGCTGTTCGGTTGGGATGACCACATTTAGGCACAAAAAAATCAACTGCAAGTGTGGAGGATGGGGAACAAGAAGTGGCTGCTTTCTCGGAAAAGATCTGGGGGTGGGGGAGTTACAGTGATACAAAAACTGAGTGTGAGCCAATAATGTTGTACTGCTGCAAACAAGCAACATACTGGGGTGTAGGAGGAGGATAGCTGTGTGGCAGATACCTGGCGAAATCCTCCTTCTGTTGCTGGCACACAGAAGATCTCAGCTGTAGTATTTTGCCTAGTTTGAGGCAGTCCCCTTCTAGGAGGAGGTGGAAGAATGATGGAAGAAATTTTGGGAGAGAACAGCAAGGGCAGCTGAAAAACAAGGTGTGCAGGAGTTCAGCCAAGGAGCTGCTGGCCAGTCTGGCAGAGTCGAGACTGAGACAGAGCGTGTTTGTCCCTTCAGTTGTGTCACATCTGCAGTGGTGGCAGACAGGAAAGGAGCAATCTGATCTCTGTCCACAGCGAGTAGATCAAAGAGAAGAGACCTTAACATGCCCTAAAGGAGCTTCAGACATGAAGGAAAACTTTCTAATCATGAGGAGAGTGAGATACGAGAGGAGACCGCCTGGGAACGGGCAGGGGCCTGTGCCATCACTTCTGGAAGATTTCCAGGGTTTGGTCTCTCAATAGAGAACGTAGAGGAGAGGCTGAGTGATCTTGCAAGCTCCTTTCCTCCCTGTTTCCTGTGCTGCTCTGACCCTAGCCCTGGCAAAGCAGGGTTTGTATTTCCCTGAAAAGCTGCCACCTGCTTAACTCCACAGCAAGACAGCTCAACACAAGCATCACCCACCTGGTGCTGTTGGGGCACAATTACAGCACCAGATTTTGGGCACCATTTTAATATCATTATAGGCATTTCCTCCTCCTGTTAAACAAGGTCTCGGAGTATCTTTCATGGTGCTACAGAGCAGCTTTACCTCAGACTAGGCTCTGACCTTTTGGATCCAGGCAAGCTGTCATGCTCTGAGCTAGGTGTGCTTTCATGTCTGTGGTCCTTGTGATGCTTTGTGTCTGTTAGGATTGGTACCCTAACTCCTGGTAATGTTTCAAGTTCACAAGGTGTGAGGCTTCTTTAGGGTGCATGTCTTCAGGTAGTACTTTAAAAGAGCACCAGTTACCATGCAACCTCATTTCATGTAATGAGTTTTGTCTTTCTTATGTTTTATTTTTAAATATCCCTTGCTACATCCGAGAACAGCTGTGGGCTCAGAAATTACGCCTTCCTGAAGGGTTACAGTGGAACATCGCTGTGAGAGTTGGGCTGCACCTGGAGTCACTCGCATGCTGTACAACAATCCGCGGTCACCTGAGCAAATATCACTCTGTGTTTCCAAGGGGCTTGCATGGTACAGAGTGGTCACGTTGTAACTGATAATTTCAAAAAGGTCTTCATCCAATAAAAGCTGGTGACAGCTCAGCAAAACTGAATAGGTTTAAGTAAAATTATTAGCAATGCTTACGTGCTTTAAACAGGAAAGGGGATGGATTCTAAGGGTATGAGGTGGTAAATGAAATAAAACTTTTTGCAAGGAACATCCGATGGCATTTGAATTCAGATCTACATTGACAACAAAGGGTTGGTTCACTTGGCATCTTTTATCTGCCTTCAGCTTTTGTATAGGCCCAGCATCTACTATTACCTCTGCCTTGCCATTGTAAATCTGAAGAAAAGTTTTATAACGTGTAGAGTTGGATAAGCAATGCACTGACATTTGTAAGAACCGTATAGCAAAATCATTCTAGAGGCATCCCAGGTGGTAATTATGTAGTCAAAAATCACTCCGCTCAAATTAAAATGAATCTTCCTCTGTGAGGCAACTTATGAGTGAGGAAGGCTCCATCAGTTCATTGTGTTTCATACCCCACAGGTAACAGAATTTTTCACAAGGAAATCTGAACTTTGTTGCAAAGGATTTGGGAATAGTAATTTTTACTCTATTTGCAGATAGTGCCAGAGAAAACTATGTGTTCAAGAAAAGATGTCATGTAAAAATGGTCTTTTTTATCAGATTCCTTAGTACAAAATGAGTGGCTTTTAATGCCATTTCAAATCCTACATCTGTAGGAAGGCTCCTAGTGTTGGCAAGAGACCCATTCTGCACGTCTCCTAACCTCACTCCCCTCACTGACTTCTCTTGGTCTTTATACTTTTTTATTAGCTTATGCAAACTTATTTACACACTGTATATTTTTCAGCCTTGAAATTACTTTTATTGCAGTCAGTTGCTCAAAAGGTCTATGTTGAATGAACCCATGTCACTAGAAATGGTCTGCTTTGCCAAGGGCCATGCAAGTTAACAACCTCATGGGTAACCTTCAGCTCTGGGATGCTCTGTAGTTTTGTTTGGAAGTGTTTGCTCTACCTTCCTTGTCATTATTTTTGCAACTTCTTTTGAAACCGATTACCCTGAGATAATTGTGCAGGATTCTACGTTTTGCTGTAGCCTGGCAGATCCACCTTCTTGCCATAGTGTTCCCTAGGGAAATCAGGAATGTTAATGTTGTTAGGTTTAGAATATCATTATGACTATATTTTGTAGAGATGGCAAGTATGACTGCTACTGTAATAATGCTGTGATGAGTGATGACTTGTTAAATATAAATACTTGGGTTTTTTTCAAATGTGTGTAAGAGTATATACACAGAAGGAGAGAGGTAGAAAAAATCCTTGTTCTGTGTGTTCACTTTGGTTTCGTTTTCTGATTAATTTCCCGTGGGTAGGACAGAGACTTCCAACAGTTGGTTTTTAGTCTCTAGGTTTGTTTTGTGTTGTTGGTTTGGTTTTTGAGGGAGCTGTTTGTTGGCTGAGTTGCGGAGGAAGGGGATGTTTAGCATGCTGCTTTATTTTTGTCATTTAAAGAGAGGTGAGTTTTCTCTGGAAGCCAGGCAGCCTGAGGTAGAAATATGTTGTATATGGATTTGGTGCCTAAGGATTTCCCTGCATATCAAGAGAGGAGGGGGCCACACAGGCTTCAGAACAGATTTGTCCTGTGTTATACCAGTCCCAGCAGTGCTATTTCCCAGCTGTTAGAGGAGAAGCAGGCATTTGCTTTCATTAAATACTATACCTAAATAATACTCAGCAAACTGAAATATTTGTGAATAACATAAAGTTTACCATCTGCTAGAAATGCTTTTTTCCATATTCTGATTTTAAAATGTAATTAGTAGATACTTTTAGTGAGGGCAATTATATGAGGATGTTTTTGTTCTTTTTGGGAGTAAATTGTTTTTACTATGACATTTACATTCATGTTTTGGCATTTGGTATTGTTTGTATCTGGATGTAAGGCTTGAAACAGTGGATTAAATCCACGGCGTATTTCAGAGCTACTTTCGCAATGACAACTTAATTTCCAGCACAATCTAAAAACCTTCCTAGAATTATATGATGTCCTGTAAATAAGCTGTCTCCAGAAGGCTTTAGAGAATTAAATAACCAAGGCAATACACGGTACAAAAACAAGTGCTGCAAAGGCATAGTGCTGGACTTGAACAACGGCAGCCAGATTAATTAAAAGATCAAATATAGAGGAAATGGAGGAATGTACATTTTAAGGGATCTGAAATGAGACAGAGAACAAGTGAAATGGAAGACTTTTTTCGAAAGAGGAAAATCTCTGAGTGATAGATGAGGCTGGGTGGCAAAAGGGTACCAGGCTCCCAAGAGGTAGAGCTGCCCAGGAAGCCACGTAGCCCCAGAGACAATGCAGCATGGGCTAGAATTGAGCAAAACCAGGGACAGAGTGCCAGGAGGACAGTGCTGGCTCCTGACAGAGGTACCTTGGACAGTCACTGAGGACTGCAGGTGGGAGCAGACAGTTTTATTTTCTGTGCTTCTGCCCAAGCCCTGAAAAGGTGGCCTTTGGGCAAGACAAGGGGACGTGAAGCAGCATCGTTTCAGGTTGACATGACTTCTCAGAAATAAGGTTGCACTCCACCCTTTCCTCCACTGGGCAGAGTAGCAGACTCCAGCTCTCCCCATTCTGGGACTGATTTGGCCTTCTGTTGTCTTGGCCCAAGGTCACAACACTGGTGGCCTGAATCAGGGCTGCCCCTTCCTGTCAGCAGCTCCTTGCAAGGTCTTTGCTGCATGTGATGGCACGTTTCTTCTGGGTAGTGGGCAGTGAGACCTCCAGGACGACACTGCCAACTTCACATTTTAAACATGTTGTTTGGAACTGAGCTGGTTAGCAGGATGTGTCATTAATAACAAGAGCAGAGCCTCTCTGGGAAACAGGGATACTTGCTATTACGGTCACTTGTCAGTGAATTACTACTTTATTTTTCCTTGTAAAAACTGCAGGTCAAGATTATTACATCATCAGCATGGGGTATGTTAGTATGAAACCATAAATGTCTGCATTCAGAGAAAATTACAACCTGTCAGCGGTGCTACACGGTCTGTTATAATGTGACATTGCTTATGGTGGAACTCTGCTGAGCAAAAATGACTCTTCAGGAAAGAAAAATTATTAATAAGCTCACAAACTAGTCTCTTAATAAAACATACATAATAATTGTCAGAGACTTTGCTTTTCTTTCTTTTTCTTTGCATTTTCCCTCTGTGGGAAGGAGGTCTGCCCCTCTCAGCTTTGAAGGTGGGTGACTTTCATAGGGAGATGTATAAGAAAGACAAATCATCACCTTCATTGTTTCTTCTTGTGTTGTTTCCTAAGTTTCCTTGCAGTGAGTTTTCTATTTCTCATGACTCCAGGTAAACCTGGTGAAGAGACTCAGTGGTGAATGGATTCTACGTCTGTTCTTACCTTTGCTTCAATGTGTGTAGTAATATTAATAATAATTTTAATATTTCATATGATTATGTTTATTCTTACTCTCTCTGACACTCCAGAACTGGTAGATACATGACTGAATTTTAGAGGTTACATACTTTCTATTGTCTTTGATAATTCATTAGCAAATATAAAAACAGGAAAGGAAAATTTTTCTTTTATTAAAAACCTGGGGAGGAAAAATAAGAACTAGAGAGAACTAAGAATGACTAATTACAGAAATGGAACACAGCAGGGGAAAATTTAAGCTCACTTTTCTTTCAGTAACTTCAAAATTGCTTGTATTGTATATGTAGAAGTAATTTTTTCATCTTTCCCAGCAAGTAAAAGAAAATCACTATTTTTTGTGAGCCATGTAACTGTGTGTCCCTGAATTAGCTGTTTGCAGATGCTTAGCTGCAGTGCCATCCACTGAGACACACATAAACTGATCAGTCCCCAACCTACTTTTTCTATAACATCTATTTCTCCCTTCAAGTGGTATGCAGGTTGCTACAGGTTTCCATTTTCATTTTTGTCTTTGCTGGATGGGTGGGGTTTTGTTGAAAATGTGTACTCTTTTGTTGAGGCCAGAGGTTGCTAACACTTCACAGATCAACCCAGACAAAGGCTGCTAGTCTTCAAATTCCTCTAAGTTCTCAATGATCTACCACTTCTAGTTCATCTTTCTGAGAGATAGTAAAATTCCTTCTATTGTCTTAAAATTTCTCTGCTGGGTTGCATGGAATTTGGGAGCTTCCCACTGACCATCCATGGGGCTGAATTACAGAAGGTTCAAAGGAGAGCAACAAAGATGGTGAAGGGCCTTGAGGGGAATGTGTATGAGGAGTGGCTGAGGTCACTTGCTCTGTTCAGCCTGGAGAGGAGGAGACTGAGGGGAGACTGTAACTCCTTGCAGTTACAAATTCCTCCAGAGGGGAAGAGCAGGGGCAAACACTGATCTCTTCTCTGGTGATCAGTGACAGGACCTGGGGGAATGACCTGAAGTTATGTTGGGGGAGGTTTAGGTTGGATATTAGAAAAAGGTTCTGCTTACACATGATATTTCTAGCCAAATGATCAAAATGCATTTGCATAGACCAGGTCTTAGAAAGTGAAGGAATCACCAGCTGTGTTGCATGCCTCCTGCCACTGAAAGTGGAGAGACTCTCTCTGTTTTTTCCCAGACTGATGAATCCCCCCTCAGCTCTGTTCCTCAATTTGCACTGTATGATGCCAGCATATCTCATGCCCAGAGTGGGTAAACTGATACACTACTTTGCTTTTCCCTATCCTTTCTCATGAGATGCTGTTCATCTCAGGATGTCATTCCATAGTTCTGCTGGGACAGTGCTGAAATCCCCTCGGACAGAATCCTGTCTTGAGGGGAGACCTCATCTCTCAACAGCTGGCAGGAGACACAGAATGTAAATTTTGTCCTTTGCGATCTGCATAGTCATGCAGTGAAAATTTTTGAGTACCTGTAAGAGCACTTAATTTTTGCATTTACCCCAGATTACCTTTAGCAAAGCATGGTAAGTTGTTGACAGAGGCTCAAGTCTTTTTCTTCTGTTCCAAGGATGAATGGTCTAGCAATGTAGAAAGTACATGCTGCTTGGTATTTCTGCTGCTAGCAATGAGCAAGAGGTTGCAGTTTCTTCATAAAGCCTTTGGTTTCACCAGGACTGCTATCATGTGTGCTGAGCTAGTGGCTCTGGGCTAAGGCTGCCATGGTTGGCCTCTCTGGCATAGTGGTTCAGTACTGGTTTGTTCATGGGTGAGCTCTTCACTAGTATTAATCATGAAGTAATATGATAGGATAACTGCTTTGCTTAGTTCTTTATTAACCCAGACAAATGTCTGGTGCCAGGTCTTGGACCATCCCCACTGTTCAGTGGCATGTGCTAGCTGCCTTGAGCATCATCAGAGTCTGCTAAGCTTTGTGAAGGAGACAGAGGTGTAACTGATGGTTATTTGAGTCCTTTTGTCTCATTGGTCTGAGCATTTCCTGGATGACTTGGCTGGAGTCTTTCACATGTCCTCAGATACCTGATGTTTGATGGAGAGACGGACCCACACCTCTTGCTGTTCTTCTCCAAATACTTGTAAAGAATTGAATGTAACTTAATATTATGTTGCCAGATTGTCTCTACCTCATCTCTGTTTCTCCTACAAGTGTCCTTGCTGAAGCTTTGACACTTAGTTCAGTTTACACTTCACCTCTGGACCCTGGCTGGTGTTTAAAACAGATTGAATTCAGCAGTACTTACAAAATCTCTATCAAATATACTGATGAGCCTCATTGCCTTTCGTAGTACAATGGGACTTCTCAATGCCCCAGGAGGTGATAATTTTATCCTAAGGTAAACAGGGTGTTGTGTTTTTGACAGGTTCTAGACAGGAATTATTCCTACTAAATAGGAATTTACATTCAGAACTTTGGTCTCTGATTTTAGGACTGTGAAGCCTTCCAGCTGGAGGGTCTCCTCCCTGAAAGTAGGCTGTTGACTCTCTCAGTAGGTGTGATTGCATTACTATCAGACCAGTCTTAATGACTCCTCTGTGGTTAACACAGTCAAGCATTTCAGGAAGCTTGGGCTGCATAGAGAGAAAGCAGAAGACTTACTGCTTGAGCTCTAATCACCCAGCACCTTGAGGGCACCATCTTCCTGTCATCTGCCAAAACTGCTCTCAGACCTTGGCTTACCCTGCATTTCTGCCATGAGATGTGGAGGATGTCCCTCACGTCTACTTCTGCAGACACTGAAAGGCAGTCTGCTCTTTCATAGCTATCCTAGGGGCTGTACTTTTGTGTAGCAGTCACAGATTGCCTCCATGACCTATTAATAAGGCTTGGCCGCCATTCTTCAGGCTAATCGTGCCACTTAGCAGTGCTGCAGGAGATTACATTTCAGTGATTCCCCCATCCAGCTAGAAAACAAATTGGTCGTACTGCTCTAATAGCAAATTTGCAAATTTAACAGCTGAATTGCTGGCAGCTTGTGCTGGTAGTGCTGAATACCTTGTTCTTTGCTACATTCACACTGCAGCTCACTCCCATCTGGAAATGATGAGGTAGGTACAACTATGGCCTGGGTTGGAAAGGAAGAGGTTGACCAGTCACACTGTCCAGTGCTAATAAGGAAACACTGGCAGAGGAGATTAAGCTGTATCTTTCTTCTCCCTTGACAGGCCAATTCATTCCTCTTTTATCATTTCTGGGTTCTCTCAGTTTAAGCCTAGTCTCCTCATCCTGTGCCATTAACACACCTCATTTTGAATTAGTCCCAGAGTGGCCTTCCTATCTGGAAGTATTTATATGTGTTTAGATTGTGTCTCTGCAGTGCTGCCTTGTAAGCTGGAAACATCCACAAAGTTTTGTCTCTGGTTAAGTCATTCCTTTATTTTTCCAAGATTATCTATAGCATGGAACTTCCAAGTTTATAATGTAAGTAATTATTTCTTGTGCTGAGTCTTGCCCTCTTTTTTGAGAGTAGGGTAAAACAATCCAGTGTCTGTTTTAGTCCCATTCTGTGCAAGAACAAAAATTGTCCAGAACTTTTACTGTGTGTTCAAATGTTTCAGCCACTGTATTTAGCCACTGTGTCCTCACTTGCTTTTACCTTCATGTCTGGGTGAGCAAGGTCCTGGGAAGACATCAGATACATCTTAAGGAGGGAAGGGAAATCACAATATGATGCTGAGGTGGCATATGTGTCTGCCTGTGTTGGCCCAGGGATTTCCCAAGCTGGTTCTCCAGTCACCTGCCCCAGTGCCATTCTCTCTTCCTCTGTGTGCTGGGTTTCCTTGAATTGCTTTTTGTTTTAGTGCAAGGAGCTGGTACTAACATATTGGTGATGTCATGAGAGAAAGATCATCAGCTTGAGGAAGGGTGACGAAAGAGAAGGTTCAGCTAAACTCACTACATTTTCTTTTGGTTTATTTGGTTTAGCCTTTTAGTGGATGAAAAACACATTTTCAACTTCAGGCTCCAAAGAAATTCACAGTAAATGAGAAGCAAATCATGGCCTAAAGATAATGCCAGTCACAAGAAAGGTCAGAGACACAGGAAAAGTAAAGAAAAAAATACAGGTTAAAAAAAAAAAAAAAAAGGTACAAAGCACATGAATGATGCTTCACTACTCTTTGTAGCTTAACTTACTCCTGAACATAAAATTAGCCTCAGCCTTCAAAGGCACATCGCGGACTGATTTAAGTGTGGTCAATCTCAGCTTTGTTCTGAGCTATAAGGTGCTCTGTGGAGACTCAGCAACTTCTCCATTATGAGTACATAAGGAGATTGAAAGTCCTAAGGATGAATTTCTGGAGTGTGGCTTGTCTCCATAATTCTTACAAAGATCCTTACTCAAGAGAGAGTATGGAGAATAGTTGCAGTTTAACCTAACTACATTCTCTGTAAAGATGAGTAAAGATGAGTAAAAGTATGAACGTAGCTGTTAATGACAGAGATGACAGCCTTGAAATGTTTGTACCAGTCTAGCTGTTTGCACATTGAACTCCAGTTTTCCCCTTGCTCAGAAAATGGATTTTTCATTGCTTAAACTCTGTGTGCTGAAGAACACAGGTCTGTGGGACAGTAAAAACAAACTGGATTTTCTTGAGGGAGTGTGCAGTTGCCATAGGTGTGATCTGTCCCTGCAAGAGGAGGCAAAAAGGCATGGGGGTCAGTAATTTAGGAGCAGCCTTGCTGCTCTGGGGTCTGGGGAATGAGATGGTGACTGTTTCCTACTTTCTTTGCATTGTGTTCATACCTGTAACTCTGATGTAATGAAAATAATGGGGTTTTTTTTCCCCTATAAATCCTAATAGGTCATTACAAAGCACATGGATTTACCAAACTTTATAATAAGGGCAAAGAAGCAATAGTAATTATTTGCATGTTCTGCCATTTTTGAAAGGTGTTTTCTTTTGTTACCATCATGACCGTGTGTGTTGAGTGCAAAATAATTCTATGTAACATGGACTATCTTACATTTACCACGACTAATGTGGGAAGATCAAGTGAAGAGGCTTTCTTGGGTAGTCATTCAAGGTAAAATGAGTAATGCCCAGGCACTGCACCACATAAGTCTCAGCCTGGTTTTCCTTCTTTTGTTTCAAGCATAGAGCTTTAAGGTCAAGCAGGTCTCTGAAACAAATTTGATTCTTTGTATTAAAACCAACTCTGTCTACATCAGACATTTTAATTGTGCGTGTACAGATACTTCTGCCTAGAGAGATGAAATATTAAACACATAATGAATAATGCAGCTGTCTCACAGTACTGTGATCTTTATGTGAATAAAGAAGCCATAAATTGCCTGGGTATTGAACTGGCACAACATTTCCCAGTTTAATTTGCCAGTGATTTCTGCAGTGACAGCTTATGCAGAGGCAAGTTGGGTGACGTAATGTTGAAAACTGTATGGCTTTTAGAGAAGAAATTGTGTTTTTTCATCTCCCAGTGCAGGAACAGAACTGTGCAGTTGTCTGTTTCCTGAGAAGTCAATAGATGGAAACACCCATGTGAAATTACATCTTAAGCCATGGAAATAAAATGGACAATGCCTTAGGTAAACAGCTTTTCAGTAGTGACCTTTGGTTTCTAGGCTTTTTCTCTGGGGATGCATTTCACTTCTTTCTCTTGCCACACAATGCCACTATCTCTAGCTGACTTTGCTGATTTTTCTATAGAGTTTCAGCTACCCCATCCATTCCTTCCTTGCCTTTCCTCCATCCTATCATAGTATAACCTAGCCTGCTGGCCACAGTCTGACTGCTGGAAAAATGTTGCTTTTTTCCTTCAATTCTTTTGCATATGGATGTATTTTTTTCTTTCATTTTTAGGTAAAAATAGATATTTCCAAATTTTTCCTGAAAACATCTCTGCTGCTGAAGTTGCAGTTACACAGAGGTTATGTCCTTTAATCTTCAGGATCAAGGTGGAATTTTCATCCCAATTTGTCTTGCTGTGAACTGAGCCCTAGCACATTTCTTCTTTAAAGAAAAACTTTAAAAAGGGAGAATTTCACTTTTAAAATTAATCACCATGGCAACCTTTACAGTGAGTTTCCAAACATAGGAAGTTGCCTTTAAGAAGCATCCTCAGCTAAGAGAAAGGTGAGTTTTTACAGCTTCTAGCAATGTTCCCATAGAATACAAGGTTTTACAAGAATCAGTTAGAGGGACTTTTATATGCAAAAGGAAGTTAAATGATCCTGGTGATTTTAATTTTTATTTTTTAATAAGGATGCTGCATGCTAACTAATCTCATCATAATGCTGGCTCAAAATAGACTTGGAGAACTAGATAGAGCCTGGTGGTAATACTTGTGATATCACTAGATTTCATCTAAGTAGATATTTAGTTAACGATTTGCCAACATTTCTCTCACACTTAAAATTTTTTTTTTTTCTACTTCTGGACTGCCTTTTCATGCATATTCAGAATCTTAGTAAGAAATATTTTTAAAATCAAAAAGGAAAGTGAGGTAACAGAATAGAGCAGGATAAAACAAATTGTTTATACATTAAAAGAAGAAAATCCTTCACACATTAGAGTTCAGTGAAATGTAACTTTAACAGTCATCTCTTATTTCTGTCAGTACTCAGCTGGATTACCTTATATCCTATTTTTGGTATGTATTAGATCCGAGGAATATGTAATTTCTTTTCCCACTGGAATTTCCCCAGTGAGCATACCGTACATCAGATGGAATCTTGACATTTTCCCTGAAATGATAACTCTGGTGTGTGGTTCTGAAATAATCAAAATAAAAGCAGTTTAGAATTAAACTTTCTATGTCCAAAACAGTTGTGAGACTGGGAGAAGGAGCTTACAACTTCAGTCTCTGGGCAGATTTCAGATTTTCAGGTAGGAGGTTGATAGACTGGCAGGAGAAAGCCATTTTTTATCAAATTGAGAAAATACCATGGAAATTAAAAAAAAAAAAAAAAAAGCCATCCGGTTGGTATTACCAAGGTTGAATATAATGATCCAAAAGTGTACCAGGGTGTGTGGGAGTGTTCCCACACTGCGTGCAGGAAGCGGGAGGGCAGTTCAGAAGAGGACTTTCTTTTCTCCTCTCATGCAATCTGTAATTGTGAGGTCTTGAGCTGCCCATGGGAGGCTATCTGAGCCACATGGCCGGAGTCTGGAGTGGGCATGGTGAGCTTTGTCCATGAGCTCACCATCCAGGTTTATTTATTCAGCTATATGGCCACAGTTGTGTTTCACTGGTCTTGTTCCCTGCTTGAAAAACGCAAAATGGTTCTGCTGGGATTAGGGCTAGCTGATGCTGTAAACACTCCAGTACTCCTCCAAGCCCTGCATATCTGGAAGAAACAGATTATACAGCACCTCTATGCAGGTTTAAGTTTTAGTAAGACTTTAAAAAATTTATTACATTAACATAGCAAGTAATTTAAAGGTGACAGCCTTAAGTTCAATACCTGAGTAACTCAATTAAAAATAAGCGCAGTTAAAAATAAGCTCAATTACTGCATTACTCATGTTATGTAATATCTTCAGAAAAGTTTAACTTTTAGAGCAAACTTAGCAATAAAGTTATTAACATTTATCTGAAATGCTTGCTCTTTTGAGATATTTCTGCCATCATGCAGTATTTTTATTTCATGGGTAAGTTTTTTCAACATGGCTAAGTAAAAGTTGCCTTTTGTGCTTTTGTAACGGAGGGTAGGATCAGTGTGATCTGAAGGGTTGTTTTTTCTTATGTGTACAGGCTCCTGTGAAGAGCTTTATATTCGGTTCCAAAGTCAGCTGAAGCTTGACAGGGTGTTAGGTCAGCAAGCAGTTCAGCAAGCAGCACATTTGCAAAATACCATTGAGGCATGGGATGGTGTCTGCAAGAAAGCTGGTAGTGGGTCACGCCAAGTGACTGCAAGGTGAACAAGAATCTTTCAAAAAAGAAGTGACTGTTGTGAATTATTGTGGCTAAGTTTCTGAAAAATTGGCTGACGGATTGACCGGATGCAGGTTGGCAGATGTTCTCCTTCCCCAACCCTTCTGATAGATGGGATAACTGGGTCACAATCTTTCTTTCACGTAGTAAAACCTAGTGCATAATCGTTTTTACTGAGAAAAAGTACAGTTGTCCTGGATTTACAGACAATACATGTTCATTTCTATTGAAAGGATGAACAGTGGACTTTGTGCATCATAAACAACAATTACAGTTTTAGAATAAAGGAGATGAGATGAAATGAGCTGTGGCCTAGCACAATAAGAGAGGGAAAAAAGAATTTTCATACATCTATAATATCTTGCACTGGTAAAAATGAGAAAGAAAGCAGAGAGGGATTTATCACTTTGCATGAATTAAGAACATGTATGGTCTTTGTATTCATTGGATGTGAATTTAGAGTCAGTGAAAATTATCACTGACTTCTAAATTGCAGATATTCAGAGACTGGATTGAAGCAACTGCTTTGAGATATTATCTTTTGATTGAAGATAATATAGAAAACATTTTGACATATACCATTAAATTCCAAGAGGAAAAAAGAGTTATGGAACTGATAGGGGAACCAAATATCTCAGGCATATTTGGACAGCAATTTTTAGGACTTACAAATGTTTATGCATCATCTTTATATTTGGCCTCGTGTTTTGGTTCTGACATATTTATCCATAAAATGGATTGTTAACTGGAAGACTTGAAAGAAAAATTAAGAAAGGCTCAGTATTGTCAATGATTAAACTGTTTTCATTTTGACCTGCTTAGATTTACTTTTGAGAAGTCCCATAATGGAGAAATGTGTTTTGAGAGAAATAAATTTTCAGAGTTGCAAACCCAAAGCCAGCAGTTTTTGAAAAAGAGAATGTGTCACAATCGGTTCCTCGCCATGGCTTGATCACTGAGGGTGCTATTGTCAGAAGTCATTAAATGAAGACCATGCCCAGTTTTCAACAAGGAGAGGTTCCAGATAAGGAGATGGAAAACATCATGAATGTTATCCGGAATTAGAGAAAATGCTAACAGATTATATTCTTATCTAAGGTTAATTTTCTCACACTTTCATCCACTTCAGTTCTAACTCATCTACATATTTGACTTCTAGATGGATAGTATGCTTTATTGATTGAAGCATTAAAATCATATATGGAAATTTATTCCCAGATTTCTGTTCATGTAATTGTAATTATGACTGCTGTGATTCATCAAAAGCCTCTTGTTAGCTGGCTCATATTGCTTTGTAAATGAAGAAAAATATTTCTGGTTGGTGGTTAACTGCTCATAGAAATTTAACAAGAATATTGTTTCTAAACTCAGACTTTTCAGGATTTAGAATTGTTTTCATAAAGGATTAGAAGGAAAAGATTAATCCAGTGGGACCTGTGGTTTTCAGAGCCATTTTGATTCTGTAGATCAGCTATAATGTGAAGAGGTACTCTTGGCTCATTCTTTCAGGGAGTATATAAAACAGCTTTATGGAACCAGACATCTCCTCTGGAAAGGAATGAGACAGGTAGATTGTTTGGTTATTTTTATGTTGTTGGGACTTGGATGGGGTTTTGTTTTGTTTTGTTTCGTTTTTAACAAAGATAAAAAAAACATGTAGAAGCCTTGATGTTATATTTGTTTAGGGTTTTTTTCCACTGGCCTGCTGCCCATCAGTTTCTTTAAGTTTAATTGGCCTACTAGTAGACTGTTCTCTTGGTGTCTCAAATAGACTGCTGCCTGTGTATTTGAGTTTTCTTTTTGTGGACGTTGTATCATCACAGGAGCAGAGTACACAACCACAACCACTCAATTGCTCAGACACCGCATATTTGTCAAAGACAGACCCAGTTACAACATGCTAAGATCTTCTCAGAATCACTTCAGGATTTTATAGGCAGTTTTGGTGATGAAATTTCTGTTTAGGATTTGTTCATAAAGATTGTGTTCTACACATCTTTTGGTGCAGCTACTCAACGGTGGACACAATGGTACTTGTGAAGAGAAACTAACCCACTGTCTGAACTGTCTGTTGGTTTGAATACTCAAAACCACTGTGACATTCAGAACAAATTCAGCATCGTCAGGCAGAATGTTCTTAGAAATATAATTTTCAGTATATCAGCAATACTTGTAAATTTAACTTTGAGATATTTGTAATATTTTATACGTATGCAGTGAGATTTTTTAAAAAATATTCTTTTTTACTTTCACTTGGTGGTTTTTAAAATAAATGCACAGTAATGGGACATTGAGTGTCAGGGTTATGAGTGAAGAAAGGAAAGGTTTGATGAAAGAATATTCATGAATGCCCTTTCACTGAGAAGATGTCAATCACAGGAGCAAAATTTAGGCACAGGTTTCTTTTATTATAGGCTCTGTCTATAATCCAGCTGGTTTAAGTAGATTCAGAAAATTTGTGTCTCTTCTGTGCCTCCTCTTAAAAGTAGGAACATCAAATTAATACCCAGTGTTTTATGTAGTGCATAAAACATACCTGAAAATCTATCTTGCATACCTTGCATGTTTTTCTGAATTGCTAACATATCAGAAAATTATTTATGAAAGAACAGTGGGACTTGCCCTTGCACGAGGCTGTTATTCAGTAGAGGGGTTAGAGCATGGACTGTCTTTTACAAAAACAAATCTGTTAGAGACCTTAAGTCCTACAACGCAGACACTGTGTTTTTATAGTGTTCTACCATTTCTTCTAATTCTGCTGTAAAGAGTTCAAGAAATCCAAATGGTATTTATGAGTAGAGAGCTTTTTTCCATCTCTATGGAATCTGCCAAATTCAGACAATCATTATGTGGCTAGTGTTGTCTTTCTGGGTTTATTAGTCTTCCATCAGAAATACAGTCTAACTCAGAGGAATAAGCGAGATCTGTGCTTTGTTCTATCCAGATAAGCGTAAGCTGAGAACAATCAACTGGATGTCTATGAGGAACATATGTGTGAACAGGACAGGCTTACGTATTCTTTTCAGTGGTATTTTGTTACTGTTAATGGTCTGAAGTGTTGCCAGAAAGATGAGGTGGCAGATGAACACAGATGTTCATTGACATCTGCTGCACACTACATCTGCCATATCTTCTGGGGATCACCTTCACTTTATGGCCATTTAGAAAGCTTGGCACCGTAGGCTTTATTACAACAAAAATCATTGCTTGCCAAGAGGGAGTGTGCTGAAAACTAATGATGCACAAAAGAAAGACAAGTAGTACATGTGCCTCAACATTTCTGGTAAAACTGGCCCTTGTTTATATGTCTGCCATGGAAGAGCCTGATCCAGACGTAGGTGCTGCAGCAAGCAGGGCTGTGGAGGCTGGTGCTTCTTCCTTGCAGAACAATGCCCATCCAGGCTCTGATGGAACCTACCACAGCCCATGTGAGAGCCTTCCCCAGGAGGGGTGAGGGACTTCCAGGCCTCCTCCCGGTGGGGATCCAGGGTCAAATCCTGCACACATGAGATGCTAAAGCCTGGGAAATGCCCACAGTGCTCAGTTGTTTCAGAGGGCCAAAACCCTCTCAGTCACTGGACTTGACCCGACACATGTGACCTGTTTACTCAGATACATATCTATCCAGATGCATATTTACATTAAAAAACATTTTAATAAAGTTTATACTTCACTGCAACATGATCTATAAGATAATTTTTCTTATTTGACGGAGGGAGAAGTGGAAGTAAATTTCATTGTCTTAAGGCCTGCCCCTGAAGACACTGGCTGTGTAATTTTGATGGCAATATACCACTGAAAGTAAAGGTCAGTTGATGGTTGATAAAGCTAACTGTGAACATGGAGGATTTAAACACCAAGCCTGTAAAAGGCCCCATATCCAGGGCTGTAGCACAGGCTGGGTGCAGGCAGGGAAGTGCACTTGATCTGCTGCTTGAGGGTGCCCCAGAGAGCATGACCAGGGCCTGGCACTGGAACAACAACAGGGCACTGGTAACAGACCAGTCCCCTGGAATGGGATGCAAAAAGAGAAAGTTAAATTAAGCCTAGTTGCCCTGCTGAAAATCATTGCTATCTGTGCCATGGAGCAGACACATTCAGATATACCCTGAGATATCTTCTTTTCCCATCTGTGAAGTCCCCTGAGCTTTTTTCCTGTTTCACAGATGATGTCTCAGATTGATTGCACTGTTCTGCATTATGGAGACTATCCGATTAAGTCAGATAAAATGAGACTTGTGCTATTTGCAATGTAGCAGTTGACATTCAGGCAGCAAATTAAAATGGGGGAAAAAATCTGCTTTTAAATCTACCTACACTTAGAATACATCTGCATGGTTAGTGCTGCTTTTCATTCTTTGGCCAGTGAAAAGCATCTGGGAGTAGACTCTGTACTTTGTTTCACAGAGTACTGTGGTTTGCCCCAATGTCTGTACCATGTATTACTGCTGTGTGTGCATTTACCTTTTATTCTATGAGTAAAAACCTCAAAATCAGTGCAAGCAGGTTTAAGGAGAATGCTCTTGGTTTTGAAGATCAGAATAATAGCTACTTGCAAAGAAAGAAAATGATTTTAAATGCAGTGCTTACCACAGGTGAAAGTAAGTTTTAAGTAATCTCAGTGTTGAGTCTATTTTCAGCTAGTAAATGCTGTGCATATATAATAAAATGATTGAGACAAGATTAACTGCCTCTTAGAGTTTTCAAATCAATAAGAAGCACTTAAGGAGACAGATTCACTCTTCAATTATAGGGGTTTCTTTAGGAAAAACTGCCTCAAAGAAAGAAGTATTGACATGACGTTATTTGTTGTGACAGAAACAAATATAAATCTATTGTTTTTTGTATGATCCTACATTCATTCTAATGCAAGTCTATTCCACATGATTATAGAAACAGTGAGTCAAAATCCAGAATATCCCATCCACAGAAATTCTATTGCCTACTTTCCTCCACTTTGAATTTATTTTGCACACATTTCTACATAATGCTTAAAATATTTCTACTGGAATTTGCTTCTGGACAGCTGAAATATTTCATCTTGGTTGGCCTTCTTGTACTTGTTGTATTTAGTTATATTATTTTGATTTGTTTTGCTCTCTGATTTGAATGATTATGGTTTTAATTATTTCTTACCATTTGTATATTAAAGTAACATTAATTGATGATAGGCAATATAGACCAAGTTTCAGTAATTTAAATTATAATTGTTTCTTTGGCTTGCTCAGAGATAACTGGTATTCTATGCTGTAATTTATATTCTACTTGATTTGTTAGATTACGTCTTCCAAAGCATCAAATTGTGCTAAAAAAAAAAAAAAAAAAAGAAAAAAAGGCAATATATTCCAGTCCAGATAAGTTCAGAATCATTTTCTAAACAAAACTTTTTAACAGCAGTTCTTGACTTCGGGGTTTTCTTTTCCTGAAAAAAATGGCCATCTATTGATAGGAAAACACTTTACTGAAAATGTTTTATCAGCCTCAGTTTTTGATTTCTATTGTGTTTATCAGATTTCAAGACACAGTATTTGTCCTCACTGCAATTTTCATACTGGGGCAAGCAAAGGAACTTTTTTAAATGCTTTTTTTTTTTTCAAATTACTCTTCAGCATGCATGTAGTTGTACCACTATCGGAAGTCCAATAGGAAAAATAATGTAAATCAAAGTTGACACTAAACAAATAGAAAGAGAACAGTAAAAACTGCAACAATAAAAATGCAGGCAATCTCTGGAAAAATTCAGGCAGCTGGGATGGTGACAAATGACACTGGTTTCAGGTTGCTTGGTGAACAGAAGAGAGGTACATTTTGCACACAATTTTTAGGCATTTATTGCAGTAGCCTGGTAAATATAACATATATGCACTCTACAGTGTGTTTGTTTTTTATACAAAGGAACTAAAGAATGAATTGTCAGACAGAAATGAAAGTACAAGACTTAAAATTAATCAAATTAGGCACCTTGGGGGTGGAAGAAAGTTCCATTTATTCACCCAGGTTCATACAACCTGCATAGGCATCACCTTGCATTCAGCACCATGGCCCTGCAACATGCCTGTAACAATCACCATTAGTTCAACAGCAACCCTAAAGAGCTTTATATTCACTTAGCTAAACTTTTCAGACCAAAGGAAGACAAGTGGTTTTTCAGGCTGTCATGTAGACCATTAAAGTAGGACTATTATGACTCTCTCCAAGACATTTTCATGACTTTGTTTTGTTATCTTGCCTCTCAGGGAGCACTACCAGAGGTTTTCAGTTATGCTAAATAATCACTGTTGAATGTTAACTTGTTGTAATTCGATAAACCACCTTCAGGACTATAAAAGCAATGCTTAGATGGCAAGCCTAAGGTGGGCATAATCTTTTTATTCATTAGGACTTTGACAGACTTAAGTTAACACTGGCTCTGGATGCAGTTTTACCACAGGTAATGTAGCCACTTTTGTAGGGAAGAATAAGGTATTCTGGTCTAAAGCACATAAGCAAGTGTAAGCCTGTATTCCCCTGGGATCTGTGGCCCTTTAACATTTCATTTCTGAATCAGTACAGATAAAACTGAGTAAAACAGTTCGTCCACAAGTCCTTTCTTCCTGGAGTCCTGGTTATAGTTCAGATGTGCCTTTGATCCCACTTCAAAATGCAGATCCTAACATCACTGGTGACTTGCAGGCTTGGGAGGATGCTGACCTCCTCCCCTTAAAGGCAGGTAATGGAAAAAAAGGTAATGCACTGGCAAGTAATACGCCTTTGTGAAGATTTGTTTCACTGATAGAAAAGGCTGCACAGCAATGCTTGTAGAGAAGTGACAAACACGAGTCCTAGAAAACCACAGATGTGGAAAAAGATGCAATATAGAAGTGAGAAAGATAATGCAGCATTGTTTTACACAGTCTTTGCTTGACATAGGGACCTCAAGCAAATGGCTGAGAGTCCTGAGGCGCTGAAAAATTGCCCAAAGAGCTGGCAAATATGACAGGGAGGCAGAATCCATCTACAAGTATCTTGGGGCAAATGAAATTACAAGAGCAAGAATAAAATGAGAAACTTCACTGTGTCACTGTGTAAATCCTCAGTGGAAGCACAGCCTGAATATCACGGGCATATCTGATGTTGCTTCTTGAACCTCTCTCAGTGTGCATTTCAGATCTTCATCCTTTGCAAAAGGCAAGGAACAGAAGAGTGACTAGGGATGATTGGAGATGTACAACAGTTTATTAGTAAGGAACAACACTTTAAACTAGGTCTCCTAAGCTCAGGAATAGAGACAATGGAGTGAGGGGTATAATAGAGCTCTGTAGTATCATGAGTGGATGGAGAGAAAAAGGAAAGAGGTCATTCATGATCTCTTTCAAAACAATAGGTTGGTGGATAACATGTTTCAGGCAAAAAAAAAGAAAAAAAAAGAAAAAAAGTTATTCCTCCACCAACTGTATCTCTAAGATCTGCAGTTTCTTTCCATGGAAAATTATATATCTTAAAAATGGATGTAAATTCAGAAGCCAACTGGAAAAAATTTTTGCTAAAGAATAAGCAAAAAAGTAACATTTAGGGAACATCATCTGAAACTGCTACAGATTCTGGAGATCCTGTAATGTCTCCAATATTTGGCAGGAAGCAGGGTGGGAGGAGCAATCATGCAAAATCTCAGAAAACTGAACACATGTAGCTGGTCAAGGTGTACAGCATTAATCTTTCTCTCCAGCCAGTGCAGTTCCTGGGAAATTTTGTAAGTAGTAGCTTTTCTGTTTGCTTACCTGAAGGCTTGCAGTTGTGAGGTGTTTTTTACATCTGATGCAGTCACAAGTATTTCAGCATTTTCAAAGCTATACTTGAAGCATAATCTGATCTTAGATATGATTTTATAATCACATATTATAAGTGGCAGGGGACTTGATGCTGCATTAAAGAGACAATATTTAAACTTTTGAGAACTGATTTAATCTAATAGGGGAATCCTAATGATGTTGTAACATTTTTCACCAAGTTAAGGATGCTTTCTGGATGTATTTGTTACCTGAGAAATACATAAGGTGAGAAAAAAAAAAGGCAACTGTCTTTAGACTATGCTTTCAGGCATGGGTACAGAAGACAGCAGGAGAATTTTTCTTTCATGTTCCTTCATTTCCACCTAGGATTCATAGCAAGCATAAGAGTCCATGATGGCATCAAGCACAGCTCTTTCTCTGCTGAGTCTCAAATTAAACTGGGTTTGCATGAGAAACCTTTTATATTGCTTCCCTTTCTGAGATCCCCTCTATCACGGCTATCTTTAAAATATGAAAAAGCTGAAGCTGTCTGCAGAGCATCATCGATTTTAATGGGAAATGTGGCAATTTGCACAAGGTGAGGAAAGAGTGCTTAGCTTATTAAGGTGGACAAATTAGCTTACTTTCTCCTTCCCTGTGTATAAAAGTTGAAAGGAACTAAATATCTAATTTTCCCATTTATATACTGCTCCTTAAAGGCTCATTTTTGCTCTCTGCTCATGCTTACAAAGTGTTTCCTTATGATGTTGCTTATCTGTGCCTTGATGACTGCAGACTTGCCAGAGCTGCTTTTCTTTTTGTGGCCCTACATGATATAGCAGCTGAGATTTTTCTTCCTCACTTCTTTCTCTGTGCTTCCCTGTACTTGGTCTGCTGTGAAAATCTCAATCTGCTCCTAAGGCCCTCCACATAGGGCTGAAACAAAATAAAAGACACACATAGAAAAGAGAAATAGATGGAGCAACTGGTCTCCAACAGGAGTGCTGACACTAATGATACAAAACTGAAAGGACTTCTGCACCTGCCAGAACTGCTTTGTTATCCCAGGGAAGATCTACAAAGCAGGTCAGGACACTTGAGGCTAATCAAGCACTGCTAGCTAATGGATTGTTTGTACAACTTTGTAACTCTGCACTGTATTATTATTGCCTATTCATATAATCTCTCTCTAGAGACAAACACTTCAGAAAGGAACCTATAAATAAATGCCTGTAACCCAAAGTGGTACAAGATGGAAGAAAACTGGGGCTGACACAACCCTGACAGTCACTATGGGGATGCCTTCCCCAGTGGAGAGGTGTCTCAGTCCCTGCACAGTATAATTTGGACACATGGCCCTTCTGACCCAAATTCAGGGGCAAGAATCTTCTCCATGGGCACCAGAGCCCTGTCAGTGTGCTCAGTCACATAGCAGAGGTGCATGGTGCACAACCAAAGCAGATGTCCACCAGATGCATCTGCAAAGTGATTTCTGAGTAGTGCAGGATGTTGTTGTTCATCTTTGTAGCATCTGATGAGCCAACAAAACAAATGTCAGTCACACAAAACTTTGCATGCAGGCACACTGTAGTGTTTTGAACTTTAATAATTTCTCCCTCCTTTTCCTTCTTTATGTTTGATTTTATTGCTTCATGACTTGGAAGTACTTCATTACTCCCTTTTAATGTTCTCATTTGCAGGTTTTATCTGGAGCATTATAAATCCCTAAGTGTCATGAGCATATTACCACTTTATAAGAGACAGAATATGCTCAATGCAGAAGGATTCATGGCTTGAAAAATTCTATAATAAAAAGAATTATCTTGGAGCAATAAAAGTTATGCGGAAGCAGGATAGAAGCTGCCCTTTCCTGCTGGCAAACTGCGCAGCTGACACGTATTGGCAGGAAGGTAGTGAAGGTGTTTGTCTTACATGAACCTGCAAGCTCCAAGTCATGAGAGAACAAAAGGTCAGTAAGAAGAGCAGCTTCTCATGGAGACAAAAAACGTGTATGAGAAAAAAATAAGGTAGAAATACAGGTAGGGAAGAGAAAGACAAGTGATGATTTGAAAATACAGAGAAGGATTTTTGATACACACAGGAAACGAAAAGAGCTGAGTGATATGCATAATACTTACAGGCTTAAATCTCATCCAGCTTCAAAACACTAAACTACTTCCCACTCTTACTGCAGCCAGCCAGGTGCAGGTGTCTGAGCCCTGTCCAGAAGCCAGCCCTCCAAACTGGAAAGTCAGCAGCGGGTGCTGGACAGTATTAAAGTCTTTCACTTGTGTTTGCACTGAAGCCCTGGCTCAAAGTGGTGCTCATGAGCCATTACATTAAGCCAGAGGGCGAGGCAGGAGAAAGCCCTGATGTTTTAACATCTGTACTACCTGTGAGAGCATGCCAGTGTGTTTGTACCCAGCTACTGAGTGTGAATGCCAAGCTCACTTAAAAATCACCTGGCTGCAGGGACAGGTACAACCACAGGCCATACAGCCAGGCATGCTATGGTAGGGGGATTTTGGTGTCAGCAGCTATATGGCCAAGCCTAAAGGCAGGAGAAAAACTCCCCCAAATACAGTTAGTCGAAGACCCAGACTGCAGTGTGCTGCTGGCAACTTCTCTTTCTTTCTATGTCTTGTGTGGGTGTGGTCACGCTGAAAAAAAGTAATTGATGTCAACTTTAACATCTACTCTTCAGAGACCTCTGTTGTTTTCTCACATCTCTGATCCACAAACCCCGGGATTCATCAGCAGCGTGGGTGATTTGCAGGAAGAATAGGGAGAGTTTGCTCTAGAGTCTGCTTAGTGCCAATAGTTCACCAGGTTTTCATCTGCCATAAGCTACATGCATTGTTCTCAATCTATTTTCTATTTCTGATTCCCCCTCCCTTTGTCTGTGCTTTTCTGCATGTTATCTGGGGATGTATTTTCGACTGCCAATATCTCTTTTAAAAGAACTTTCGCCCACATGAAAACAAGGTAAAGCTGCAGCTTGCTGCAGTATTACTGTCTTACAGTTTTTTAGACTTGTAGTTTAACAAAAGAAGCACACATAGAAAAGCTAGACCTGATCTTTCTCTGGGAAAACCTGAAATTATAATTAAATAAGGACATTTGCACCTTTGTCCTGTACCTGGTTCTCAGGAAAATAATGGAAGTTAATTCTCCTAGTAAAAGGATATATTCTGTGAAAAAAATAACTGCAGTACCAATGAGATTGGAGTGAAGAACTTCCAAATATACTGTACACATTTGTGGCACACTTTGTGTGGTTGGTTTTGGGCACTTCTAAATATGTCTAAAGAAAATTGTGAATGTAAAATTTTCAGTGATGCTGGAACATTCTTCCTCGTGTAGTTTGGAGGTATGATTTATCATCTCTTTTTAGTGGAAGAAGCAAAAGGTTGCATATAACCAGCAGCAAGGTTTTGATGGAACATGATTTTGGATGTGATCAATCTGCAAATTTTGCAGTTCTTAGGAATAGCAATCTGGCAGCAGTATCATCTATTTTGATGCCCGAAAAAAAAGTGCTGCAGAAATAGTTTAGAAAGCTCAGTCACAGCTGCACAAGGGTTTATAGACCATTTTCAGAATGTGAAGAAGCAACTTAACTTGAACCTCCGAGTAATGTAGCAGTCAGTTTATGTTTGGAAACAGTTCCTAAAATAGATCCCTATTTTCATGACAAAATGAAAGCACAGCCTTACTGAGATCCAGCTAGAAAGTGTGTGTTGATGGCAGGCTCAAGTTTAGTACTGAACGTTGGATGACTCCACCGTAAGCTTCAGAGGGGTGATTGTTTTAAATGATGCGACAACCTGCAGTGATGCCTAAAGAAAATGGTTGTAGTTAATTTTTTAATACCTTAGGGATAATTGCTCAATATTTTGAGCATCACAATGTTCTAGTGACTGCAAAAGAAATAAAGAGCTCATTTTACGGCTGGGGCTTAGCTTCTCACTCTTTGAAGCCCCTTATAGGTAGCATGGTCAAAGAGACGTGTTGTCCAGGCATGTCATTGTCGTTCTGTTCACATGGATTGATATGCTGCCTTTCACAAGAATAAGGTGACTGGGATTTGCTCTGTATCCTAGGGATGTGATTTCAGCAGTCTTTAGGACTTACATTAGCTCTAGAACCAGGAAGTCAGTGAGCAGTTGCTGCAGGAAACTCCTCATGCCTTCACATTTCCTGCAGGAGATGAGCTCTGGGGTCAAGAAGCAAGGACAAGTATCGAGTGTGCAGCTTCGATTCTGAATGCACAAAGCCATCGTAAAAGAAAACAATCTGCACAGCCTTTGCTCCTGCCTGCAACCCCACTGTTTTCACAAATTGCCTATGGAAGTGGTAGCTCTCTTCCCCTTGGTAGTATATTATGGATCAAAGTGTATTAATATTTCAGAGATTCTTAACCTCTTCTGTGACCTGGAGGGTCACATACGCTGACTTCCAAGGGAGCTGGAAGAGCAGAGTCATTAATGCATTCTTGGACATTTCAGTTCACAAAACTGAGCAATCTAATCAATAATATCTAATGATTTTGAATGGCTGCACTTTACAATGTGCTTACAATATCCACAATTTCAGTTTTTATGTCTGCTTTTTCATCTGATTTTTGGTTTGCTTATTTATATCTGATTGGGGTGTCTCTTTTTTTTTTTTTAAACAAAAATACTTTGCTGACAGAAACAATAAGAGTCACAAGTACAGTAATGTAGAACTATAATTCAGCTCTCTTTCCCAAAAGAGATTGTCTGAAGCTTTTCAACCAGAGTATGATGAAAGCAGTTCAAGTGGAGTTGGAGCAATTGCAACAATGTGAACAGGAGGAAGTCAGAATCAGCAATTTACTGTAAGATAGCAATTCTTTCTAAGACTGTGCATTAGACACATAGGAAATTTCAACTTTGCTTTTCTCCATGGAAAAATAAAGCCTGTTTTTTAATCACAATTTTAGTATAAAAAATGATTAAGTGACAAATTTGAGAATTTTGTTGGGAAAGACAATTTCCAGTACTGACGATAAAGTTTCACATGACAGAAGTGGAATTTTTCCCAAGCTTAAGGTCTTTTTATTGTCGTTTGTAGCCTTACTTCTTTCCTCAAAACAGACCTTTATTTTTGCCTTAAAAGATAGTTAATACCTTACTTGTAGCATCTTTTCCATATGATGACACTTCTTAGTATTGGTAAAGGCTCAGAAGAAAAATAATTTCTGACAAGTTCTAATCCATCAATTTGGAAACTGACATTTAATAAACTCTGTGGTAGCTACCTCCTTAATATTGTCCTTTGTGAGCTGTGTCCTTTGTGGTTATTTTGAAGGAATGGAAGATATTTCCTCCTGCAGACCAGTAAAGTGGTAAACCATGATTGTGTATTAATTTAAATATCCATTACTGTGGCTGAATCTGATGCCTACAACACAACAGAAAAGGTGTTCAAATTTTTAATTTTCCAATAAAATTAATCTTTTAGAGTTTTCTTTTTGCCTTTTTTTTTCCTTTAAGAAGGTTGTTGCAGCTCCATTTTAAACCTGACAACTTATATTTTAGTTATTCCATGTTGATCACTTGTATCTAACAGTACTAATTCTTATTCCTGTCAGGTATAAATTTGTCTATTCATGGGGCTGAAAAGCGTGTGCAAGTCTGTCAGAGGAGAACTGCAGCAAGCTACCCAGTGTCACAGCATCCATCTGTGGATGGGCATCCTCCGATCCCACAAGCCAGAGGGCCAATAAAAATGGAAGCCTCATCTTCTGGATCTACGATTTCATCAGTCACTGGTGGAAAGGCAAAAACCCATCAGCCAGGTAACAGATTTACCTTGATACCTTTTCCAGTCCCTTTTCACGTGTGATGTGCCATGACGTGGTGAAGCTGGTGTTAATAGCATGAGATCAGGCTTGTGTAGAGATCAATCTATTGATTGTCAAAATTACCAATTGATGTTTTCTTTACGTTTGACGTCTTTGCCAATTATAGATTATGGGGAGTAAAAGCAGTTAGGACAGCTGAATGTGGGAAATAAAAATGTAAGTTTAATCATCAAAACCCCTACAATATGTAGTGGTATCCAAAATGTTAATGCAGAGAGATTTGGGATATTGCTTTTTAATAAATACTTACAATAAATATTTAGTTTTGATAAGCCTTGAGCTAATTGCTCTAGAGGCTACAGGCATCCCCCATGGAATTCAATAATTGACACTAAAATTGGTTTTGAGCAAATACACAATCCAGGATGTAGATGAAACTCTTTCTTGCTACAACACTAACAAAATCTTCGGATCTGCACGAGATCTTACAACATAGGTTAACTGGTTAACAAAATGAAACTTTTCAAAAGAAAGTCAAAATCTCCAGGGAACCATCAAATTTTAATTGGCATCATGACTTCATTCCTTGTTATGATAATTGCCACTGCTATTTTAGAAATACCTTTTCTTGTAGCAGGGGAGTACATTTGTATTGGCCAGGCTCAGTCATTCTTCGCAGTCAAAATTAAACTCCAAATTTCTTTCCTGAGCAGAGCAAATTAAAACTGCCCATGAAGTCAGTTTTGTAGCACATTTATTATTGGAGGGTCTCAATAACATTCCAGTGTTGCTGCCCAGAAAAGAGCATGATATATGATGTATGCAGCTACTTGGGTGCAGGTAGGCAGAGTCTATTTGTGCAAGATAGTTCTGCTTGCAAACTCTTAGTGTACCCCCCTTAACTTGCAGATCTAGGAAATGGCTTGATTTTTATAAATTTTAGATTATCTATTGTAAATTTCTATACAGGTCTACTGCCATGAGTTTCATGCACTCATAGTATTTAGTTACCATAATCTTTGTCAACACAGATTAAAGAATTTACAGTGACTCATAACCATATGCTTTGTTTATTTTGGTTCTTCTGTTCACTTGTGTGTCCTGTTTTGTCAGCTTCTGTCTTTTTCGTTGAAGTTCTGAAATTACTACTACTGAAATGTTGCCGTTGCTAAAGATACATAGTGATATATACAGGATGTTAAGAGATTGACAAAAAAGTCCTGCATCACAGTTTTTAAAAAAAGTATCTTGAACGTGCACAATGACAACATTCATTTTGAGATGCTACATATTCTACAGCTATCTGTTGATAAGTATGGCCTGTGCTTTAATATTAAACTATGTGCAAGCAGCAAATTCAGGCTCCTGGTTGAGAAAAAGATCCCTTTTTAAGTAGACCCCAGAGGTTTCCTAAAACGGAGCTCATTAGTGACCATTTGGATAATGATTATCTTTCAGTATATGAGATTAGTTTTATCTGTCATATTGTCCTGTTAGGACAGTAAGAGCGTCTATGACCTACGGAGAACATTTTTTGTATGACAGGAGTCTTCTCTTGACTAACTTACAGTCCCATCTTTTTCTTCTTTTTGTATTTGTGTCCAGGTTAAATTGCAACCATTTGAGCTGTATGCAAGTAGATCTAAGAAAAATTATGGTCAGCAGCAGCAGCAATGAATAGCACTCCTAAGAGGAGATTCTAACTGAACAAAAACCCATATATTCTTCACTCAAACTCAGTCACAAATTAACAGCTGTAGGTTCATAATTGCCTTAAGGCATCTGCTGACCAGTGATAGTACCTTATCTAAGATATCATAAGCAGCTTGATATTTCAGAAAGACAACATTCTTATGTATATTAATTACTCAGATACCAGATCTTACAGCACCCTTTTCTAAGCTATCATCCTGCTACTGCATGCAGTAAGTTTGTAGGTTTTGTTCCATCTAATTTGAAATAGTTCATACAATTTGGGTTTTTCCTTCTATTGGAATGCTGTTATCACAATCAAATATTTCTCACTATTGGAGTAGTGTATGTTATACTCCCTCTGAAATTTTCTCTGTCCAGTTAGCATATACTCCAAACATTACGGCAATGTAGCATAATAGAAGGTATTTTTAGGACTTAAAAAGGCACTGGAATTCTCATCAGTAAAAGAGACTAGGACCAT
This sequence comes from Nicator chloris, assembly GCA_013400495.1. Taxonomy (NCBI): domain Eukaryota; kingdom Metazoa; phylum Chordata; class Aves; order Passeriformes; family Pycnonotidae; genus Nicator; species Nicator chloris. The sequence continues at coordinate 124,933 of WAAE01024596.1, forward strand.
GGAAAGAAAAGATCCTTGATAAAGTGCAAGTTGAGAGTAGTTTTTTCTTTGCTAGAACACTACTTCTGTTTTCTTCACAGCAACTTTTTTCCCCTTTGCACTGTTTCTTCTTTCAAGAATGACAACTTTCATTATCTATCATGAATTCTATTTATTTGACATCAGTTTCCTTTAAATGAAGTTGCTAGGTAGCTTTATGCTAAGGACAAGAAACAATAGATACTGTTGATTGTTCCAGCATTCCTTTCCAATTATTTCCCTGCCAGTTTTATTTGTAACTAGTAAGGAGCCTGGGACTCATGACTTCTATTATTAATCTAGGTGTTAGAGTGGCTAGGGAGCAGTGGGCTGTCTGAACTGTACCTTACTTAAAAATAAATAAAGTCTTAGAACTTGTTTCGTGCAAGCTTACAAAGAGGTACTGCTCAGCCATGAGCAGAACTGCAACTTCTGAGCTTGGTTTTTAAGCAGATATAAAGGTGTCAAGTAACTGAAGCAAAACACAGAGGAAAATGGAGAAACAAGTGGAAGGAAAAGGCTGTTAATGGGGAAGACTCCTGACACCTTTACAGGTGCACCCATATGAGGGAGCTTTCTCTTAAAAAGAAGGAAAGCAAAGATGAGTATAAGCAATCAGATGATAAATTTAGATGTAATGGCATTAAGGCAAATATGCATTTCATTCCAAAATCAGGGACAGCATGTTTTTCGCTTGGAGAAACCTCCAGGTATCACCTTCCATCTATATGAGCAGTTGTGGTGTGTTGTGGCTGGTGGGGTACAAGGTTACTGAAGGCAGGAGTTCAAAGCCATTGGGGCAGACTGCTGGCTGCTGCGAATTGGCACAACGGTCTGGAACAGCCGTGTCTGTGTTGTGCACAGAAGGCTCCTTTTGAAAGCAATGGTGCCATCATTTAGGCTCTCTGTAAGAGCAACAGAATGAAGTATGAGACAAGCCTACAGGTGGTTAAACTGTCAACCCAGTACATTCCCTCAATGTCAGGGTTAGGCAAATCTGGGGACAAAAAACCCCCTTGCCTCCCTTCAGATGGCATTGCTCCTTTGCTGTGCAACAAGCAGGACTTTGGTTTCTGGGCTTCCATCTGCTCTTTCCATTGTTTATCTATTCCAAATCAAGACAATGTTACATTGCTTCATTCTCTTAGTGACAAATTCCTTTATTTTCAGAATCTGCAGGACTTGTCAAACCTCATTTTTCTAGGAGTCCCTTAATTTGCTGGCTGTGGAAAAAATGTTTTATTTAGTATGTCTAAGCAACAGTAAAGTAAATACTTTCATTGTGTGAAAATCTGGAATGTTCTTAGTTACTCTCTACTTGCAACTTTTCCTAACACTTGTTATCCATTTTGTAATAACAGGAATTCAGAGGTTTCCCTGGCAAGATTTTCTCTCTTTGTGCTTCTGGTAAAACCTTAGTGCATTTTGAGGTTTAGATATATTAGTGTATATACAGTAACGTAGATTGTAATTTATATCACTTATACAAATCAGTACTGCAGGCAATCTACACAACCAGAAGGAAGGGTTGTCTTTGAAATAATTTATTTACAAAATTTAGTTAACATGTTAAGATTCTTCACTCCAGGAAACACATTAAAATAGTCTGGAAAATTCTACTTTCAAGAATTTAGTGTTCAAAAAAATTCCTTTCAAAGCCAAAGAACTGTATATTTTGGAAAGGACATTTCTTGCTACCTGAAATTATATGGGCATGTCCATGATGCTTGAAAGAACTTTATGGGCTGAAAGGACTGGTTTCTGGCATTATGGTGAAAGTCTACTGGGGTCATTGAAATTCACTGAGAAACTTTTCTTGCAGTCTCTTGTTTTTTGTGATAAGAAGTATTTGATAAATTACAAGTTTGAAAGAAGGCCTTGGACAGGTTTTTGTTTACATTTGGGTCCTCTTTTTTTACTGCTTATCAATCTGTAGCATTTTTATTGATGACTGTACTTACTGAACTTGTAAATAGAAAGAAGAACTAGGGGGCTTGGCCAACAGAAAAACTGACTTGCGAGGCAAATAAAATGGCATGGTTCTTGAAACTAGCAACCAGAATTAAAGGAAAAAAGGAAATGTGTTTAATAAGCTTAGTCACAAATTAATTTACATTGAATGATCAAAAAATCTCAGACTGAAGCCTTCAACAATGATAATTTACTGTGCAAAAGATATCAATTTCTCATCACAAAATATGTCTATGCTTATTAGCAATTACATTTGATTGTAAATGTCTTTAGAAAATCTGTGTTAGTTAGATGTGGCTTGCTGGTTAAATCACATTTTCTTTTCTTTGCTGACTGGCAGGATGTGTGGCATGTATCTCTCCTAGATTAAAAGACTAAACCCCTGCAAATAATTCTGCCAGGAAGCTATGTCGTGCAAGTATTTCTTGGCAGCAAATGCATGCATGGCATGGGGATGGCTGATGTAAATTCATCTGGAAATTTGAATTCACACTGATAGTAATGCTGTTATCTTACTTGTCTAACATTATTAGGGGAACAATCTTTTTCAATATGCCTTCTGCTGGGTGTACATAGAACTTTCTCTTATGTGGAATGAAGAATGGAAAATGCAAGCAGATTTCAAAGTATAGTATTCCCCTCATTAAGCTAATTTTCATATTAAAACCCCCACATGTTTACAAGAATAATTTCTATGCAGAAGGGACATTAATGTCGAAGAAACCAGCCTGCATATTTAATTTTTCCCTTTATCTACAGCCTGTGTTCAAAGCAATGTAAGTTTGACGCATGGAGCAAAATTTCCCCGTGTTGGTACTTCAGGCGTGATCTGTAAACACCTCCCTGCTGAACACAGGCTGTTCATTCCCCGGGATGTTGGTGCTCTGAAGGACAGCTCGCCTCAGTTACCATGAGGACCTTTTGTCACCGGACTGAGGGGCAGGACACCACATGGTGATTATGCAGTACTTTGAAATAAAGAGCTGAGGTAGCTGCCGGATGACACGGAGCTTGAAATCTTCTGTCACTTTGCTTAGTCATTCCGCCTATTTCATTCAGCCCTTTAGTTTTCTAGGACAAAAGTAACTTGGAAAATTCCTGGTCCTAAGGTATCAAGTCTCCTGGAATGTTCACTCTGGCACTTTGGAGAACACTTTTGTAACAGCATGCTAACAGGAAAAAAAAAAGCTAGCACAAAAAGCACTGTTTTCCAATGCTGTCTGTCTTGTTTAATTTAAATGTATTTGATGCAGGCAGAAATTGCATCCCTCTGTATCAATTTGTGCTGCATGTGACACACACAAGTACTAAATCTATCTGGGAGGGACTTGTGCTGCCCTCGATAAGGGGCTTCAAAAATAATATTAATCATTTTAAGTGGTGACTTCGAGAGTGTTTTGCTTCTCTGGGAGCTCTGTATTTTTAAACTTAACTCTTTTCAAAGACTTACTTTTTTCCTTCCTGCTTTAATCACTCTCCTGTTCACTGTTATAAAACAATCATTCATTCAGCCCTGCAAACAATTATGCATGGTTACTTTCAAATCAGTACAGTTCGCCCTCAGATTTCAGCTCTCCTGGCTGTTGTTAGTTTACAACATGTAGTCACCTCACAAAGGCTGCAAAATGCCGCTCCCTTTGGATGTTCCTGATTGTTCTATCATCAGAGAGTTTCCTTTCAAGGGGGAAAAACAGGAAAAGGCTTAGGACTAAACTCACTGATCCTATATAATGTCCTGAGACCAGTGTAACCTAGCTGCCTTAAAACAACTTGACCATTCTACTCTGAAAAAAATAGACAATATGTAAAATTTTGCAAAGTTTCTGAGAAAGTAATGACCCACTTAATCTAAAAAATAACTTATAATTCAAGGAACAGTGAGAGAAACTTTAAATACTCAGTTATTATGTTCTTGTAATGCTTGACTGAAAAATGGGACTTTTTCTTAGCTCTATAGTTCTTGCTTAAAGGGGTTTAGTGTTATGTAAGACTCTATTTCTAATGTTAAATATGTTACATATATTCCAAAGAAAGATTCTTGCAGGAAGACTGTCAAAAGATGGAACAAACTAGCTTCTACTTTGGCAGAGATGCTTTTAAAGTCAGAAAAGGGATTTGACTAAAATAGGGCTGCATAGTGTTACTAATTTCTACAAAAGGTTTGTATCATTCCAAAAGATAGCAAAACCTCTTTCCTAACACCCAGCCTGCTGGTTCATTCTGATATCTCAAAATTAAGCCAGACTTTCCTTTATAATTAAAAAAAAAAAA
>WAAE01024597.1:0-35023 GCA_013400495.1 Nicator chloris
GGGCGGCGGCAGCAGCGGCGGCCCCCGCAGGTGGCGGGGGGATGGAGGGACGGGACGGGAGCGGAGTGGAGGGAGCGGCGCTGCCCCCGCCTCGGCGCTGCGGGGACCCGGCTGCCCTGGTCCGGCGACCCCCGACCCGCAGCCCCTGTCTCTCCCTCGCAGGGCTCTCTCTCCTTGCCGAGGAGCCGCACGGCGCCGCACCTGTGGATTTCCTGCAGGAGCTGCCCAGCTGCCAGTCGGCGCGGAGGCGCCGCGGGGGCACCCAGGAGCGCCGGCCGGCCCTGCTGGGCACCGCCGGCAGCCGCGGGACCGCGGCCCGAGCGCTGCAGCAGGAGAGAGGCGAACTGGCTGATCGCCCTGCCAGAGAGCAGCCGATATGCATGGCGGAGAAGAGGACAACAAGGTTAATCTTCACGCGTTTCTTCCTTGGTTTGGTTTTGTTTGTTTGTTTTTTTTTAAATGACTTTCCTAAACACAACCCAGGTGCGCTGGAAAGCTGAAGCAGAACTGGGTCTGGCTGTATCTGTTTTTCCCTGTGGCATGTGATTCTGACAAGAAGGTGCCCGAGTGCTCTTGGCTGGCACGAGCGAGTCGCTAGGGCCAGAAGTAGGTGGAATTGGAAGAAATTAGTCAAAACGGGGAATTACCTGTGGCAAACGAACGCGTTTCTCACTGTTTTCCATTTTGGTTTTTTGTTACTTTTTTTTTTTTTTCCTCAGGGTTCTGTTCTGTTCTTTCAAGGGTCGCTGAGAGTTATCTGCATGAACACTCTCCCCCTTTGCTATGCGGGTGCTGCTGCTCTTGAGTCTGCTTAGCTGCTCTTACACAAATGCAGTGTGCTCTCTCTGCTGTGGCTCTGTACAGTTGATAGGAAGCTTCCCAGGACCTTTGCTTCTTTTTATCTTCTCCCCCGCCCCATTCCTTTTTAAATGACTTTCCTGTGCGCTGTTCCTGCCCCCCTGGTGGTAACCTCCCGGAGGGAGGGATTGCAAAGACCTTGCTTTGCCCTGCCTGAATTTCAGTGTTTGTTGTCTCACGTCTCACTGCTGGGCTGAAAGCTGCTTAGAGGACAGAGGATACAGGATGTGGTTTTGCACTGTCAGAGAATAGCTGCACCTTTAAATCAGGTACTTTGCAGTTCTAGTTATGAACCAGGAGAGAGGTGGAAGTACAATTAATGTCTGGTACTCCAGAGAGAACAAGAGCTACTCTATTGCAAGAGCAGTGGCAAACAGCCTGACCATGGAGTTTAACCCTATAGCCTGCACACCAGAAACAGAAGATCTAGGTCACGGTAAAGGAAAGTGCTCGATACCTTGAATTTTTATTTGAAGTTGGGTATCTAAAGTTCAATTCTTCAAGAAAAAGGAACTGGAGGGAGGAGTGGAATTGCAATGTCCCGGGCTTGTTTACACACGTTAGCACAGATTCTGGTGGGGCTTCTTGGTGCTTCTACAGATCGGTGATCTGCATTTGTGCAGCAGCTGCCAACACAAAGTGCTTGGCATAAACGTCCTGAGAGCTGAACACTCAACTTTTGTAACTCAGATGAATATGCAGCCCACGCTTCTATTGAAAATGCAAACAGAACATGGGCCAGACACTTCTGCAGAGTTTAAAACGCTGCAAACTGCAGCCTGTAGTTTCCACAGAATGAAATCTCTTGGGGGGAGCTGTATTTGCTCTTAAAGCTGAGGTCATCTGCTGCCTATTTGATTGTTTGTATAGGTTTGATTTGACTGCCTGCCAAAATGCTGGAAGGATGAGGAAATGGGCAAGACAGAGCACACATGGCAGTGCATCCTTTGGGTACATGAGTAGGGTTGAGTACAAGTCTTTTAAAACTGAAACCCTGGTACCCCAGCACCATGTCCTCGTGGGTACTTAACTGCTGCCCTTCTTCAGTGGTGTCAGAGGCTGGAACAGAATTTGCTGCATACCAATCCATTTTCAAGCTATGTTTCTGTGAAGTTTTGTCTGATTTTAAGGTTTCTTAAATAACAAAATGAAAACTCTGAGCCACTTAGAATTCTCCTTGATGCTGTTACTGACCAGGCAGCAATTTTTAAAATGCAAATGTATTCATAGGGTCTGAAAATCCATAAGTGAGTGGTTAAAAATTACAGACAGTGGCACATTCTCAGTGTTTCTTTGCAGCTTGTTATTAGAACAGCGCATCCCCAGAGGTGTTGGCAAAAGATATTTTCTCAAATTCATTGAATTGGCACTTTGCAGCAAATTTTTCAAAAAGCTATTGTTGTCAATTGTTGGGATATTTTTTTCTCCAAGAGAGGTGAGTGTTTTTCATGAGAGAGCTTGCCCTATTTGAATTAAGTTGATGTTGCCATTACAGGCAGGATCAGATGGGGAGAGCTTGTGTGTGTTACTGTAGCTATCCCTGGAGGCTGTGGGCAGGCTCCATCCTGCTAAGCCCTGTTACATGGAGTGAAAAATTATTTCTTGTGCTTAGTAACTGTATTTCTGGATTCTTAGGAACTCTCAGCAGGCTGATACAGAACATTTATCTAGATGGAAGAAGTGGAGAAGAACTAGCAGTAAATCATTGAAAAAAGCACTCAGTGAAGTCAAGAGCTTGTCATCTTACCTGGTGCTTTGGCAACATGATATTCACAGCATAGAAGGTATTTCTTGTCTGATGTCTGTTTCTCCTCTGGAAAGTTGCTTCTGTTATTGGCAGTTTTACCTGTGTGAGCAGAGTTTCAGATGTAACTACATGTGCTGAGGAAGTTACTTTCTTCCCTTATTATTGCTGAATATAAAATCCATGATATGGTAGAAGGAAATATATTGGAAAAAAATTATTAGTATATCCAACCTACTTTTCAGTTCTATTGCTAAAAGTCAGTAGTACTTAAAACTAGCTTTAACAATGTTTCTTCAGTTCAGTGAAACTGATTTTATAATTTGGTCTCTCTGTATTTTCAATGGTTTTATCATCTTAATTATTGGCATATGTTTCTTTTATTCCCAGGGAAATTTGGTACTGGCATCCAGTCCTACTTCTCCTTCCTGCGCTTTCTGGTCCTGCTGAACTTTATAATTTTTATCCTGATGTTCAGTTTCATTACTCTTCCCACCATAATTTCTAGATATGGAATATTCAACAGTACCATTCCTTACATTTCTCCAAAGAACATAGGTAAACATCTTCTTTATGTACAGCTGTTGTAACATTCCCCCTTTCCATCAGCTTCTTCTACACCTCCCAAAAAAAAGGAAAGCCTTTTTATAAGTGTGGCATGTTTGAATTAATGTGATCTTGCAGTTCAGTGGGCATTACCATTTGAGTGACTTTTCATGCCTTTCTTTTGACAGAGGATATCTGCACAATTTATGAACCTAGTGGTAATAAGGGACTTGTTTACTTCTATACTTACCTCAAAGATTTGCTCAGTGGCACTGTAAGTAAACAGGTTTTTTTTCTAAATTAAGTGTCTCATTTAAAATGTAAAAAAAAAATTACTTGTGGAATGAAGCTTTGATAATTTTGAAAAATGGTAAGGCGTATGCATCACTGGGGTGTGTTATCTCTGAGAAGGGCAGTTTTCAAACTGACTTTTACTGAGCAACCACAAGGCCCTGGCTGGCCACGTGCTGCAGCCTGTGCCTCTCCTCCCCAGCTGCTACCCCTTATTATTCTGGAGCACAGTGCCTATTGTGCTCTCTGTGTAGGGTCCCAGTGTCTGTGTCCTACAGCTCTTTGATTGGAGAGGGGAGCGATTTTAAGCACACAGAGGTTGCATTAGTTTGGTAGAGGCAATGGTAGTATTTAGAAGCTACAGACTTGTAGCTTGCTGGGGGCCCTAATTTAAAATTTACAAAATGATTGCTTAATGCCAGGTTGGATTTAATGGGGCAGTTGTTGCTGCTGTTACAAATCCTATTTCGACTTCATTTTCACAGGGATTCCTCGAAGTGACAAGTTTGTTTTATGGCTATTACTCAATAGATGCTGTGTGGATCAGTATCATGAGGTACAACTTGCCACTTGCATACCTGCTGGCTACATTTGCCTACCTTGCCTTAAGTTTTCTCTGGATAATAAAGAGGTAAAGATGTTGGTGTTGTTTATTTACCATTACTTGTTGCCCAGTTTACATTGTATTCCTGTTTGAAGGGAGCATACTGTGTTCTAGAGCTGTTCATGCTAGAAATGGGGAGTCTTTTGTCAGAGGATGCAGTGCCACAGTAACCTTTGGTGTGCTTGGGAAAAAGAAAACAATTTGAAGTATCAGTTTTTCATATGTATGCATACTAATAAGTAAAAGGCCCTCAACTGTACTGAATTTGTTGGAGGATTTTCTTTAGGAGTTTTTGGTTGAGTTTTATTTTTGCCATCTCAGTTTCCTTTGCTGTGGCTGGCTGAGGTGAGATGATGTGACTGGTGAAGTGCAGGTGGCAATAACCTGTATCAGTCAGCTGCTGCAGAATCTCACACTGAAAGTGTCCCAGACACTGGCTGGTACTAAGCAAAGGTGACAGTTTGCTCACAGAGGGGTCATTTAGTCTTTGATCAGCCAGGTTGCTTGTGTGTGTTTTTCCTGTGCATAAAATACATCTTCTCATGAATCTTTCTCTAGGTCTGTGGAAGGCTTTAAGCACAACTTGGTGCATGATGCAGATCCATTTCAGAGTTACTGTAACAAAGTCTTTGCGGGCTGGGACTTCTGCATTACAGATCCAAATGCGGCCCAGCTGAAACATCGCAGCTTGAAATATGAGCTCCAGGTGAGTAACTTCTGTCTTTTTGTGGTTATGATTTCATACAGCTAAGATGGCTAAAAAAGTGACGTGTGTAATTTTGCAGATAAGGGAATAAAGTTAAGAAGAATTGAAGTAGCTTGTTTTGGGGGTGCAGCCCACATCCTCTTGCCTGCTTTCTAGGTAGCTGGAGTCGTGGTGCAATGTGAGAAGGATTGGCAGGGATGTTGTTGGCCCTTCCCCCATCCACTGGGGACCAGTGCCAGCCTGTTAGCTGCTTGTCTTATCTGCCTCTTCCTCACGCCAGTCCTGCTTCCTGTGTTAGTTTCTGCATAGTCCAACAGGAAAAGCTGTCCCAGCTGCAGGCAAAACCCTGCAGGGATCAGTTTGAGTGTTCTGGGGTTTAAGCATGCAGTGCAGTAAGCAGTAGTTTGGGGAGAAATAAAATTCAGATGGTGCTCTTTGTACTGTTTGAGAGTATTGTTACAGTAAGAAGATACTGAAAGATTTTCACCAGGTGTCTTTGGCACACGTGCACATACAAAATGCTGATGCAGCTATAGATTACCCAAATCATAAAGTTCTGAAAAAGTCTGAAAGGCTGTTTTGGTAAAACAAAGACCTTCTTTTTGCTCTCTGTACACTAGAAGCAGAGATTTGTGTAGTGAAAAAATTACCTTTGAGAAGATGCTTCCACTTCAAACTACAATGTGGTAATTACAGGTTTCAAAAATTATAGGAAGTTGCTTTCTGCTCTAGTGAAGTTCACAACCATCTTTTTTCATCATAGAATCAGAACCTCCTTCACGTACGTGCTACACTTTTGCCTCCAGAACACATATCTTAGAAGAACTAGCCCCTTAATAATACTGTTTGATAGACATAAGTCCTCAGAAAATACATTCATATGGGTATTACATGGGTTTGCCCAGGTTAATTTGCCTTCACAGGAGATACTGTATTTTCATGTCAGTTAAGGTGAAATACACCAAGTTTACATGACAAGCTGCTCAAGACTGTACTTCCTTCTTTCAGTGCCATGTCCCAATTTTCCTTCACAAAGAGTAGAAAGAATTTTGAGCCATAGTGGTGAGGCCTGGTTACTTACCTGCAGAAGTAATGAGATGAGTGACTGGTGTAGCCGTTTCAGTGTAGTATCAAGCTGAGATCAGTCTCTCTCAACAAAAAGGCAAACTCTCTGTCCTCAAGGAGATGTGTTACTGATACAGTAGAGATAAGAGGATTGCAGGACACTTGCCTTTGGCTACAGAGTCCTCAGCTTGAGGAGACTGAGCACACAGGGGCTTCTATTCCTGCATGGACCCGTTCTGTCAAAGAAAAGACACTCGGTGACACTCACTGGAGTGACTCTCCTAGAACAGGCTACAAGTTTGCACTTCTCAGGGGTAGAAGACATGGTGTTAAGTGTTGTATGCTGCACCAAAAAACTACATCTCTTTTTTTCTTTTCTTTGTAGACAGACTTGCAGGAAGAAAAACTGAAGCAAAAAATAGCTGAGAGGAGAATGGAAGAAAAGCTACGCATCTACTCTCTGAGAATATTTATAAATATAATTGTCATTGCCATTTTATCAGTATGCTTTTACTCTATTTATAGAGTAACTGTCTTCTCTCAAGAAAAATCCAATGTGAGTATAAGAAATGACACTAGGACAGATTTGGTGAAGGCTGGTGATTACAGCAAGAGGAACTATTGTGAAAGAGTCAAGTATCTTAATATAGCACCTTTCATGCAGGGATCTGAAAATGCTTTCTACAGACTTAGAATTTTTTTTAGTAGATGGGAGCAGGAAAGATCAAGAACCATGAGCCTCCCTAGTAATGTCTCCCATTGCTCCAGAAGCTTCAGTGTTGAGTGCCTTGGAGCTGACAAGAAGAGCAGCCTCACTACACCTCCCTTATAACTGTGCTCACCTCACTCTGATCTGCTGGGTCTGGGCAGTGAACTGGCTGGGAGAACTGACCTGGATAAAGCAAACTTCATCATGATCAGTTTCACGTGATCTGGTTTGCTGTCAACTGCAAAAATGCACTTCAGGGGAAGGCAGAGTGAAGATTATGATCTTCTTGTGGCTTGAGTTACCGCTGTGTGGGGAAACAGGAAGGCTTTGAACACAGAGTAGTTTTCAGAAGGAAAGGTTCTTGCATCACTAGCAGAAAGAATCAGGTTGGGTGGGTTTCACCTCCAGCAGGACAAGCGGATGGGAGGAGTGGTTCAGAAGCAGAACAAAGCAGACAAGCTTCTAGTTTTGAAAGCTTCACAGAAGTAATTGACATCTCTGTAGGACGTCAGGCTTTGATTAGTCTGGTAGAAATGGGGACCATAATTTTTCTCTCTCCTATGTAAGTTGCTGGTGTGATGGACTTAGCTGTTCACAAAGAAAGTTAGGTCCCATGGTGGACCTAACTCTGAACTTCTGTAAACTGCCAGGATTGCAGACAGAAGCAGGAAATGGGGCTACATGAGTTTATGTGTCATAGGTATTGTTTGAGGGCAGAGAAGAGGACTGCACAACACTGAACAACTTCAAGAACAGCTTCACTTACTGTGGTCTTTGAGCAGAAGGGTTGATATCTTGACCTTGTCTTAATGAGCAGTTAGAGGAGCTTTTCAGCATGGTAGGAAAGCAGGGGAGCTGCTTGGCACCAGTAAGAATAAATTGAAAAGTGTCTGCACTTGGAGTAGTTGTAAAACCTGGTAGCCTTGTTGCCGGTTAGCAACAGTCAGACACAAACCATGGTGAGTTGAACCTCTTTAAAAAGAAGCTTTGAGGAAGCACAGAAATACTCTTACCTGGAGGAGGAGGGAGTTCCTGGTGAAGGGAGCAGGAGAAAGCAAGGGTGTGTAGCAGCAAACTGCAGAGATAGCAGTGATTGGGCTTGTAAAAAGAACAGAGATTTGTTTTCCATGAAACTTGCTTGTCTAGAGGTGTCCAGAATCAGCCCTGATTTGCCATTCATGTTACACCAGGTGTTGATTCCTATTGCCTGGTGCAAATGTCACTGGAGGATGAAGCAGGAGTAAAAGGTGCTGCCTGAATCCTGGACAAGGCAGGCTGGTGTGTAGCTGGAGACAGCAGGCTCAGGAAGGTGTGTTTCTCTAAGCATTATGTTTCTCTCATCTCTTCTTCTGCAGGATATTGACAGTGTGAACTCCCAGGTTAATCTCTTAGTGCAATATTTGCCTTCCATGGTGATCACACTGGCCAACTTCCTTGGTCCTCTGATCTTCTCATTTTTGATCAGATTTGAAGACTATACGCCAGCCTTTGAAATCAAGCTGACACTCTTGAGGTAAAGATGTTTTTATTGTGGCCTTGGATGTTACAACAACTTGTTCTTGGTAAGCTATATGTGTTGTAAACATTGAAACATCAAGAAGCAGAGAAGTTGGCACTGGAAACCAAGGAGGCATTGTTTGGCCAATGCTTAGTTGGAAACTTTAAATCTGGGAACGATGTGTTTTGATGACAGTGCAGTGCAATCATCTCAGTGTCCAAGTTTTTCTCTTGGTCCCATTTAGCTGTGTGGTCTGGACATCTTCAGCCTGAATAAACAGTCAGTAGAGAACTTGTGGCTGCAGAGCTGTGAATTCACTGCTTTGCGTGCAGCAGTTCCCTGAATGAGCAAATGTGTGTGTACAGCAGTGACTGAAGCATAGCTTTGTTCAAGGCAGAAGTTAAAAGTTTTGAGGTAAAAGATACTTCAGTGTAAAAGCTGGTTTTTGGCAGCTTAAGGCAGTAAGATCTGGGCTGAAGCACCTGAACTCTGCAAGTCCATGCTTTGTATTTCTGATTTGGCCAAGTGCCTCATTTGGCCAGAAGCTACATGAAATGGAAACGCTGCACACAGAACTGTGCCTGAGGGAATTGCAACCCATTGCAGCATCAAGATCTGCAACTGAAGTGACTGATCTAGGAACACGACTGAGAAAAGAATCAAGGGGACTGTAGGCTAAAGCTGGGAAGGTCGAAAGCAATTTTCACTTACTGCTGAGGAGAGAAATGTGTTTAGTATCTGGCTGGCTGCCCTGTTAAAGATCTGCATGACCCTTTTGTGTTTTAAGGCTTCCTTGGACTCCTGTACAAGGCGAGCCAAGTGTTAACATAGCTATTTTTTGGCATGTTTGGAGTTAGGTTTTGCCTTTCTTCCAGGTGTGTCTTCCTGCGGTTGGCCAATATTGGCGTTCTGTTGTTCTCACTGTGGAGTCAGATCTCCGACTGTGGCAGTGACAAGTGTAAACCCTGTGGATACAATTACAAACTCTATCCCGTAAGCAGATTTATCTTGGTCTTTAATCATCTGAGCTTGTGAACAGAGATTTGTTTTCCATGAGAGTTGCTTGTCTAGAGGTGTTCAGTATCAGCCCTGGGGTTGCTGTTCATGCTATACCTGGTGTTGTTTCCCAGTGCTCAGTGCAAACCAGTACAGTTGTTACACATATATCCTTTGTTTGTCTAAAACTGTGATTAGAATTAGTCCAGCAGCAGATGATTCATTAGCGCACACTTTCTGTCCACCATGAGGATTGTCTGAGTGTTTTGGAGATGTGCTACTGCCTTTTGTGGCATTAAGGCAAATGGGTTTTCCTCAAAAGAAAAAAAACAACAAACCAAACAAAAAAACCCCAACCACCAAAACCAAACCAAACACACCCAGCCATCCCCCCACCCCCATCCCACCTCACAAAGAAACCCCAAAATCAAAACAACAACAAAAAAGTGAAAAACTTGGCATAGGAACTTTGAAACACTTGAATATTTTCGAAATTGGATTAATAGCATCTGAACTTCATGGTGTTAACTGAAACGGTTATTGCTTTAGTGATAGACAGATTTTGCACTTGTTTATTTAGACTGCTAATCTTGTTTTTCCTGACTTGTTTTTATAGTGCTGGGAATCTGATGTTGGGCAAGAAATGTACAAACTGATGATATTTGATTTTATTGTCATTCTTGCTGTGGCTCTGTTTGTGGACTTCCCCAGAAAGTATGTATCTGAGCTTTTTGAGCATATTTTTACAAATGACATATGAAACACATTTTCTTTTTTCTGCTTTAAATTCCCCGTGTTTCTAACCAAATTACTAGTTATAAAATAAAGCATAAACATGTTTCTGGTGGTTTGACCACCTGTTTGCTATTCAGATGGCTATATAGGTTTCGATATTTGAGAGCTTTTCTCTACTGACATTTTCTGTGATGTTGTCTAATGCTTAAATGATAAGTTCTGTGTGTTTCAAATGTGTTAGAATGCATTTAGACTCTACAACTTCAATTTAGGACTAACAATATTCTTTGGTTTTAGATTGTTAGTTACTCACTGCTCTTGCACACTAGTTCAGTGGTTTGGACAAAAGGAATTTGAAATTTCTGACAATGTCCTGGAAATCATTTATGGGCAGACAATTTGCTGGATTGGAACCTTCTTTTCACCACTTCTCCCTGCAATAGCAACTATAAAATACTTCATCATCTTCTATGTTAAAAAGGTACTGAAGGCATGTGGTTGATAAAGGACTGAGTACATCTCTGTGGTTTTTGTAATGCAGGCATATAGATATGCAGGTGATCTAAAACCAAAAAAAAAAAAACCTAAAACCACCTGTAGATGCAGTGGATGGAATGATATTCCGTTTTCAGTAAGGTTTTGTGCTTTTAACAGAAGGTAGATTTTTGCTTTAAAATCAAGCAAAGCCACATTTCAATTGCTATTTCTCAAATTCTTAGTCTTTTTTAAAAGAACAGCATTTTATGTAACAAAGCTAGTTTATAACACTTTCCTGCAGTAACCTATTTACTAGCAACACAGCTTAGAACTTGGACAAAATTTTGCAAAACTGCTAAAAATTTGGGAGCAAAATGGAAAATCCAAGCTGGGTTGGATGTTCGTGTGATTTCTGACTACCAGAAGGTTTGCTCAGTGACCACACAGCTCCTTCTGTGCATCCAATTCTTGCTGATACTTTAGGTCTTGCAAGAGGGGATGTATCCAGTGAAGATGTGGCAGAACAAAGCCAACGGCAGTGCCATGGATGTCTGTGTTGACTCTGTGCAAGTGTGTGAGGTCCTCTGGATCAAATGCTTACACAAATTAGGAGACATTGACTTAAACCAAAATGTGAGGCAATCTTGTCTTAGCCCTTCTCAGCCCACGCACATCAAAGGAGGTGGTTGTGTGGTAGCTGGTGGTGTGTTTGAGAATGGAAATTTCAGTTCCTGGGGGAAGTATATTTGGATGTATATCTATATAGATGTATTGGTAACAGTTTTACTCACCTTCCCTCTTCAGATTGTTTTGATACACACACGCAAACCTGCAGCAAGGCCTGTAAGAGCATCAAGTTCCAACTTTTTCTTCTTGGTGGTGCTGTTGATTGGGCTTCTCTTGGCTTTTATCCCTCTGGGAGTCAGCATAGCACGGTAAGTGATAATTTTAAGTTCTGTGAAGTTGACACTTGTTCTAAGGTTGTCAGTTCTGTAAAAGCAGACACAAAACTTTAGAATGATTAATGGAATAAAATATATGGGGTATAACACATAAACTTACAGCTTAGTTCATATAAGCAAAAATTACAGTTTTGTAGCCATAGGACGTTTTTACTGTATCACCAAACTGGTGCTGGACTTGTGCTGGATTATTTTATCTTTACATTTTGGTGTAACATCTGTCTGTTCTGCTTCTTTGACAGTATCCCCTCTTCCAAGGCATGTGGGCCATTCAGGAATTTTAACACTTCATGGGAAGTTATTCCAGATACAATACTTCAGTTTCCAACAGGTCTGCAGCAGGTTCTTTTTGGCATGGCATCAGAAGCCTTTGCAGTGCCTTTTTTTGTGATCCTTTGGTGAGTACTGTGGAGACTTGATTCACTTATGCAGCTTCATTTCCTTGCTTACTGAACTCATACCAAGCATCTATTAGACCAGATTTTCCATTTGCAGTCAAAAGCATCAAAACTCATATGAATCCTCACCCCTTATGTCTTTGCCCATGTGTTCACACTCATCAGCTTTGTTCCATTTCCTCTTGCACATCTCATATTTGACAGTGTCCTTCTCAAAAATGTTAACTCTGAATCCTCTGCAAATTAGTGCTGTAAGCCCTGTGATCACAATTCCTATCCACAAACCCCAGTCTGAAAAAACAAATAAAACTCCCAAAACAGTAGTTCTGTAAGATGAAATTCAACATAGAATCATAGAATTTTTAAGGTTGAATGTCACCTGTAGAGAGAATCTAACCCAACTCTCCTATTCAAAACAGGGTCAAGTAGAGCAGGAACCATACCCAGTTAGAATTTCAGTATCTCCAAAGATACGGAGACTCCACAACACTGTTCCAGTGTCTGTTCAGTCTTGCAATAAAAAAGGGATTTTTTTCTTAAGTTTAAATGGAGTTTTTTGCATTTCAGTTTAACGAAACTGTTTCCAAATTTTGGAGCCTTATTACCTGATGCTTTCTAAAACTTCTGTGCTTGAAAAACCATGTGCCTTATTTTGGGCTTTACCCAGCCCTTCCTTTTGTAGCGCACGTTTATGTGTTCTCCTGAACTTGTTATTACGTACACTGGAAATCTCAAGTCCTCCCTTTTTGTTTGTTGCTTACAGCATCATTATGTTCTATGTTATTGCCTTGGCTCGAGCACACAAACGAGTGATTGAACAGCTGAGAGAACAACTGGTTTTGGTAAGATCTGACCCAACACTTTACTGACACAACAAAGAGAACTTCAGAGGTACAGAAATGAGGCATGCAGAGGAATACTGGTTTTCGCAGTCGCCTGGGTACTTGAAAACTGGTGTTTGCTACAGGCAGTGAAGAATGTTTTACAATTACCCAGGAAAAATAACCAAAGCATTGTGGTATTTCTCAGTGGAGTTGATTTTTTTGGGTACCAGCTGCAACTATGACAAGGTCTGGTTATATCAGGCAACACACATGCAACAGATATGCCCTGAGAAGCTGTGTCCCTGTTTTTCATCTGTTGCCTTGTTGAAAACTTACCGGCATGTTTTTTTCCTGCCAAAGAAGAACCTGAATCCTGTCTTTCCTGTCCCCTCCACCATCTTGCACAACCTCCACTTCTGTTTTCTTCTCTTTTGTTCCTACCCTTCCCTCCAGGCCTGTATTTCTACTGCATCTTTTCTGGTCTTGTTCTTGAGTGTAGGCCCAGAACTGCTTGAGCAGGTACTGAAAGTGGAACAAGTCACCAGTAATCAGCCCTTTGGAGAAGGGTGCCAGTGCAGAAATGCTGCTTTGTGGCCGTCAAAAGCCACTGCCAGGTTTGGCAGCCTTTGTGGCTGTGATCTGACAAACTGCTGGACTCAGAACTCAGCCTCAGAAGCGAGACTTCTCACTTTCTTATGAAATAGCCCATTGCTTTATATGTGCTTGTTTTAGAGATGCCATTGAACCTGTCTGCAGAAAAACATTGCTCTGGGGAGATTTTTGAGGAGTGAGGAATTTAGGAACAAAAGCCTTCCTGCTTTTTGAAGGGTTCACAAATCAGCTGTGAATTCTGAAAATTCTGTGCTTTTTATTTTTGTTTGCTTGCTCTTGTTTGACTTCCGGGAAGCATGGTTTTAAATTTTGAGGTGAGATATTTTTACAAAGCTCAATGCAAAACTGTTAATGTGTGACCTGAGGTGAGATAAATGAAGTCAAGGCCGCTGTAAACTTGAAATCGTTCAGGCAGTTGAGAGTGTGCTGGGGGAGTACAATGTGGTGAGTGCACCTATTTCTAGTGAAGAAATGAGCTGTTGTAGACGACTTGTATTAACACTGTTCGTGTGGAGCATACTTGTTATTCTGTCTTTCCAGGAGAATCGTGACAAGATGTTCCTGATCAGAAAGATAGCAGAAGCTCAGAGGTATCCTTGAAAACCACGCAAGCCAAAAGAACTTGACTTCCTGAAACCCCAAGAACAAGATAACAGCAGAAGCATTTGCAGCTTCTAAAAACTGAGCAGCTGCCAGGCACCCTGGGACTGTGGTCTGTGTCATGGGTGCCTGTGGTCTGAGTCTTTCTTGATTAAGCTAGTGGGGCTTAAGGTTTCCAAAACTTGGAAATTCAGCTGATTTATACTGTGTTAGAGCTGTTCAAAAAAGGATACTTTAATGCTGATACAGCTTCAGGGTTGTTGGGATTTGTTACATCCCTATTTTTTCAGGGAATTTGGGTAAAATATGATCAGAACTGCAATTCTTTTGTACTGTTTTTACGAATTATGCTATAAGAATCATGAGAGAGGGGAAAGGTATGGTTTTACATGTTTTCAATGCCTTTCATTTGGTTTGGTTTTAAAAAAGAAGTACATATGGAAGTATTTTGAAATAGTGCATAGGAAAAGAAAATATGGCATGAGTTTGAAATCAGTTTTCTAAATATTTTTAGAGGTGAAGGTTTGCTATTTATGCCACTCTGAAGCGGCAAGAGCAGTTGAACACTGGATGACTGGTCACAAAGTGGTTCAGAGAAAACAAGCTGACAAAAAAGCTCTGCATAAACACTCGGGGTAGGAAGAAACTGGCAGGCACAGCACTGCTGGGGCACCAGCCTTGCTGCTGTCGAGGGGCCTTTTTCTTTTATTTTTTTCAGTGTTTTAAGTCATTATTATTTGTGTTTTATTCTTGTACGAACATCTTTACTACTGATTTATGTGTTCTAAAATGTGAATATTTCAGAGTTAAATTATTGGTTGGCAATACTGTGTGTCAGTACCCCTTAATTTCACATTTCCTCTCTCTTACCTGAACTGCTGGGACCATATGTCTCCGAGAGCCGTGTGTCCCCGTAGGCTACTAACCGAGTCCTTTATTTAAAAATTGTGGTTAAGGATTTTCTGTACAAAACTGCGTTTATTGCTTGAAATCTGCATTAGTGCGCTCTTAGTTAATGTGAGACGCTATCCTTTTTATATAATGTTTTGGGAATGTTCTCTGTGCTCATTGTAAAGAAAAGAACATGCAATAAACGCTATTTTTTTATGGTGCCGCCTGTCGCTGTTCAGTGGCTGTGGCTGTGGCTGTGGGGGCCTCCCTGGGGCCGCCTCCGCCCGCCCTCAGCGCTCCCGCCTCATTCCCGCCCCGCCCACCGGGGGCCGCCCCTCGTTCCCAAGGCAACCCGGACGCTGGGTTTGATTGACAGCTTGCGCTGTCCAGTGTGGCGGCGGCGCGGGGCCAATCGGAATCGTGAAAGGGCGGGAAGGCGACGCGCGATGATGACGGGTATCAGCGCGATGGCGGCGGCCGTGGTCCCAGCTGTGCGGTGCTCGCTGTTGCAGCGCCGGCCCCTCCGCTGTGGGCCGGGTACGGGCTCTGCTCCGCTCCCTGCCCGCCCCTCAGGCCCCCGCGCCGCCGCTCGGGGCCGCCTCAGACCGCTCGGCACCGCGAGTGGGAGCGTCCAGTCGCCCGTCCCGGACGGGGACCGGGCGGCGGCAGAGCTCGCGTCACCTTTGTCTCTCCGACAGGTCTGCGGCCTGTGCCCGGCGGAGGGGCTTCCCTCAGGCTATGCAGCACGTGGGTGGCGCAGGACGGCATCAACAAGCCCGTCATAGACCGCATCATCCGCGTGGACCATGCGGGGGAGTACGGGGCGAACCGCATCTATGCGGGGCAGATGGCCGTGCTGGGCAGGTCGAGCGTGGGACCCGTTATCCAGGTGAGCGCGCCTAGGAGCGATCCCCGTGGTTCTGTGTAATTCGCGTTTGATTAACAGCGGCCGGGTGACGGTGAAAGATCATAGCCTTCATGGCAAGATTATTGCCCAGTTTTTTCTAAGCACTTCTAAACGTGCGAGTTTATAAAGAGTGGTGGGAGTACTTGGTAAGGCAGTTGCCAATGCTACAGTTACTGTAGTGTTGTCCTATTTTGCAAATGTTTTTATGTTACCTTCTTATAGCTATCCTCGTCTGTCCTTTTTATAACGATCTGCTCCTGCCTTTCTGCACCATTTCTTCTCTGTGATGTTACAGCGTTACAATATTGCCTCAGCTATCACAGCATAGGTGACCTGAGCTGTTTTGGTTTTTATTAGTTTTACTGGAAATATTTATCTCTTGTGGTTTTATGCTTCTCTGTGAAATGGCTCTTTTGCAGCAAATGTGGAATCAAGAAAAAGACCACCTGAAAAAGTTCAATGAGCTCATGGTTACTTACAGAGTTCGACCTACTGTTTTATTGCCTTTCTGGAATGTAGCAGGTTTTGTTTTAGGTGAGTTTGTATAATTACTATTATTGTTGTTTTGTGAAATTTTCAATTGAGTTAAATTATTTGTTTTGCTTCAGATTTCATTGTATTCATGTGTCTGGTACCCCAATCCCAGGAGCTGGAAGTGCTTTACTTGGAAAGAAGGGTGCAATGGCTTGCACAGTGGCTGTGGAAGAGAGTATATCAGAGCACTACAACAACCAGATCCGAACTCTAATAGAAGAGGATCCAGAAAAGTACAAAGAACTATTGCAGGTATATAACCATGACTTAAAAGTAGTTTAACAAATTGATGGAATTATCCAGTGTGATTTAGTCTTTAAAAAATAGTATGCTTTTAGAATTTACTGTGGATCTTTTTGTTCTGCCACTTAGAATGCTGAAGTTAACAGAAACTATTAAAATAAAAGGATGCTTTTTCCTTCAGCAGCACTAAAATGATTAAGCACCAAAATTAAAACTTATGTTTGATGGTCTTCAGCATGCTTTCAGTAATGCAGTGTTTCCTTTTCAAGTGGGAGAATTATGCTTTAAGTTTGAATTATAATTGAAAGGAAGGCTCTAGAGGGGAAACAAAAGGAGGAACTATTGATTGCACAGTAGCTGTGTTGTCCTCCTCTGAAGGCATTCAAGTACCTTCACATTCTCCTTAACCTGCAGGGCCCAGAGCTACACACAGTGCTCAGGATGAGCTCGAGGTGACCCCCTCTGCAGCCCCTCTGCCCATGCTGTGTTTGATACACCCCAGGGTGGGGTTTGCCCTCCTGGCACTGCTGCCAGCCAGCACCCTGTTCATATTCTAGTCCTGGGTGCTCTCAGAGTGTGTAAGGAGCTGATGTTTGTCAGTTCTATGAGAAAATATCTTCCCAAGCATTTTAATTATCAAATTGGGACACATTCCTGTAAGGTGGTTGTGGGAGATTGAGTTGTTTCCACAGGCACCATATGGAACTGGTCATTTCCAGCCTTGCTGGCTACCAGTGTGTTCAACTGTGCATAGTGTAACATGTAGCAAAATCTGATTATTCCAATGTGTGCTATTGTTACAGAAATTGTATCTGAAGTAAATGGAGTTGTGGTGAGATGCACCAGGGAAATACCACCCCTGAAGATAATGATATAATGAAATAGATAGAGATGGCACAAAAGAAAGAGAAAAATCTGGGCAGTGAGTTTATTCACAGTGCCAATATGAGGAGAACTAGTGAGGACACCAAAAGCAATGCAAACAGGTGCCCAGGTGTCTGTAAGTGCTGAACTCTTTATTAAGCAATCCTGGTCATCTGCAGGCATCTCAGGAGAAAATCCTCTAAACCTTTTTGTCCCAGCTGAAAAATTAGAAGGCAAACAATTGTTCTTTAGAGTATGCTAGAATGGACAAAACCTTGTTAGCTTATAGGGAACACCCTTACTGATTGGCAAGGCAGGGACCTTAATTCCTTTATTCAGAATTGTCAGAATAATGTGGGGGTGTGAAACTAGTCAGTGCTGAAAGGTACTATGACTATAGGGTTTTTTTGAAACAGTGAACAAGATAGTGATATATTAATTAAACAGCAGCTTCAACCTAAAAGCTTCTTTAGAGACCACTAGAAGAACTTCAGGTTAGGGGAATGCTGTAAATAATTCCTTTCTTGCTGAATTGGAGGGTCAGATCTTTGAGAATTTTTGGATAGACCCTGGCTTGCCATGGTGCAAACAACAGACAACAGCATCTAGTTTTGTGTTCTGGCTGCCTTGATTTCTCTGCAAAGTAGGCTCAGTGACTGCTATTTTTAAAGGTAATAAAGCAATTCCGGGATGATGAGCAGGAGCACCACGACATTGGGCTGGAGCACGATGCAGAAGCTGTGAGTAGAACGTTGACTAATCGATGCTGTTAGTGAGAATGTACATTTGCTCCTCTTACCTTCCTTACTTAGAGATTGGGATGTGGTTCTATAAGAAGCAGAAAATAAGTCGTGATATCTTTCCCAAAGATACATATAAGAATGTCCTGCGTGTTATAACTTTCATTTTTCTAGAACTGAACTGAATCTGTTGCAATTCATGTCAAGTGGTGAAGTGTTGTTTCTCCCAAGAGGTGTCTTCTGCAAATTTTTAGATTTTCTTTTAATTTCAGCTTAAATTAAATATTTTTGAAGATAAGGCTAATAAGTGCTATCCATACAGTGCTGGACACTGGCATCATCTTATTAGGAAGCACAAAATACTGAACTAAGTTTTGTGTTCCATGTGGTACTCCATGGGGAATGTGTGACTTCTGTCCTATTTTTTCTCTTGACTTTTCATTTGTGGAGAAATGGAAATTTTCTGAAAAGTTGATAAATTTTAATTTAGTTTTCTCTAGGATAGATTAGACTGCAAATACAGGTGGAGTTTTCTTGGCTTGCAGGTGTTTTTACTTTGATTTTTTAACAGTGCTTACTATTCTTTATCACAATCTGGTTCAAAAAAATACTTCAGTAGATGTATTTAATCTTTTATTCTTTTTACAGACTCCAGCTTATTCTGTTTTGAAGACAGCCATACAACTTGGATGCAAAGCTGCAATATTTTTATCAGAAAGAATTTAGTTATGTTTTGCATAATAGTTGTGGCAATAAACTGTGACACAAAAGCATATGGAAATTGTGGAAGACTCAGCTATTTTATTCAGCCTTTTAAATTTTTCTGCACTAAGCACTTGATTCAGCCATCCTTTGTCACATTGAGTCCCCATTTAAAAAGTATCTATATTAAAGTCAGTTGAGCTAAATGGGAGTAAAGGTGGCAGAATTGAGTCTGTGTGAACTAAATATCCCTATTCAGAGACTGTTCACAAGGTGGCAGCAAAATATGTATATACAAAATTTGTGTATGGATGTGCACACATAAAAATGATAAATACATTCTCTGTTGCCTTCAAATTTATGTGTACTTGAAATAAGTTGGAGCAGCTCATTTTGAAATAGTTAATACTGACAAAGAGGAATATTTTTTTCTGTTCTCAGGGTGAGTGAAGTAATAATAAGTATTTATTTTCAGTCCATCTTGAATAAAAATTGGTATTATAAGACCAGTTTTACTTGAAGACTTCTTTGTGTTTTGGGGTGGGCTTTTTTTCAGGCACAGTTCCAAATATTTAAGTAGAATTTTACTTACTATGCTTTTTTTTGTTGCGGTGAGGATTTTTTTGTTGTTGTTTGGTATTTTCTTGGGTTTGTATTTTATTTTTTTTTACCTGAGTGCATAAGGAATTGATCCCTGCCATAAAGCAGGTCGAGAGAGCAACTTGGAGCACTGTGGAATTCAATATTCTGTTACAGCTTTCAAGATTATCTTACTTTGCTTCAGACAGCATTTAATCCAGGTGCATCTGAGCTTGCCTTTTTTAGTAGCTCTGTTGGTGTTCGTAGGTACTGATTGGTGTGTAATTTGACATTAAAGGCTTCTTGAAGAGGATTAGTTACCCTTTTTTTGTGAAGGAACTTAAGCAGAAGGTTAAATCTTAATGTAGACAAATTCCTATTCTGTGTGATTTTGTTACGACTGTGACTTTATACATTCTTTAAAATTAATATCTCAAACTGCTGCAAGTGTCACCTTGTTAGACTCAAACTACTGA
The DNA here is from genome assembly GCA_013400495.1 of Nicator chloris. NCBI lineage: Eukaryota > Metazoa > Chordata > Aves > Passeriformes > Pycnonotidae > Nicator > Nicator chloris. Next base: position 19,562 of record WAAE01024597.1, read on the forward strand.
TATTATTTTCTTTGTTCAGTCAAAGTAGCATTTGGTTCTCTGTCTGACTGGTTTGCACACCCACTGGAAGAACTTGACTCAAGGAACTCAAAGCTAAATCACAGATTCTCAGGGACTGCATAATCAAAAGATAACTCTAAGGGAGTCTCATTTTACTTGCCTCAGCCCCAGACAGTTGTGAGCAGTGTGTGTGAAAACTAAAGTTTACTAAAGGTCCACCCTATTACACTAAGGCAATATCTTCCCTAATTTGACCAATTCTCTGAACAAAACTTATATCTAGCAGATTTCTTGCCTTAATTTCTCTAAAGAATTCAATATGCATGTGGAAAATTCTCAGGTACTTTGGAGGAGAGAGGAATCAGCACAAAAGAATGATTACAGAATGTGGTTAGAGGGATAACAAGTGGTGCTGGAAGCCTGTGCAGTGCAGTTGTGTAAGTCACAGGCTTTAATAATTGAGTAAGAGAAGGAAAAAAGATTGCTTGATGAATAGTCCATTGTAAAGTCTTTCATACCAGGGCCAGCATGGGATGGCATCTTTTATAAGTCCATTATTGCAGGGTAGGGAGGGCAGGGCATGGTGTATTTTGACTCAAAGCTGCACACTGCGCACCCATATATACAATGGTCTTGTGAGTTAAACTGGAAACTGAGCCAGACAGTTCCTGGTCTTTTAACCATTACATCAGGATTGAAAGCTTGACAAGGCATCTGTGGGGGTTTCCTAGAGAGCTGGTACTCAGCTGAAGCCTTGTGTTCTCCACGGCTGTGGTTGCAGAGATTCTCTGAAGATGTCTGCGGTGATGTTCAGCAGTGGCAGGATTGGCTTGTGACCATGTCACAGAGACATGCTCATGTGTTTGTCCAAGATGTGGGTGGCCCCCAAGACCATCACACACTGCTTACTTGGGGCAACAGCTTTTAAGAGACAGATCTCATGTTAAATGTATTTGGTTTATTTCTGGGAACATCAAATACCAAGAAATTGCCATGTGATGCCTGTGTTTGGTCATATCTGCTGTAATCAAAAGTGCTCATAGAGAGTTCTTTGTCCTCACCAGCTGAACACATCCTGCACATTTGAGAAGGGTGTCAGACAGTAACACTGTCTCCAGCTGCAAGCATGAAATGTGAACTGAGAGATCAAATCTGCTTTATGCTCCTGAGCAGGATTTGTTCGTTCCTTAATGGAGCCGCAGATTTCTACCCATCCATTAAAGTGTGGGTGGGCTGTTCTGCCACTTCCAAAGCTTGTGCATTTTCCTGCTCACTGACAGTTTACTCTTTTTTTGTTGTTGTTTTGCATAGAAAATGGAGTTGCTTTTCATTTTTCTCATGGAAAAGGGACCTTTTTTTTTGTTTAAAAACCTGTTTCAGATTTTGAAAGACTAAAAAAAGGGCCAAAAGGTTACAAAGGAACAAGAGCTGCTTAGTGCTATGCAATTCTATTGTACAACTGCTGCAAGGCTGTAGTTACTTTTTTATGTTGAGGCAGAACTAAGCTGAATAATACCAGCCATCCTAGCAAGGGTTAATGGCAGGCAGAGGCCAAAGTATATAATTTATACAAGTCTGTTATCATAGTGATCCTCAATGAACTCTGGTCGTGTGGACAGAGGAAGGGGAACTTGGATCAGAGAAAGGCTGTGAAATGCTGCATTTTCAGAACAGGGAGTGGAGAGATGACAGGGTCTTCACTATGCCTTTGAGTTTTGTGGCTTCCTTGTAAATGATAAAATACACACATAATTTGGGTTTTATAATATGCAGTGGGACGAAATCCTTTCCCTCATAGGTCTTTTGAAGCTCTTGTGATAAGCCAGGGCTTGATCCCAATTTTCTCCTGCAAAAGCAGTTGTATTTCTCAGTGAGGAGGAGCAGCAGGTACCCATCTGTGTGTGCAGGGCTCTAGGGCTGTTACCTGCTCTTTGAACAGTATCTCACCTCTTGCTGGTTTCTTCTACAGTCAGTGCAGGGGATGACCTGGCCCCTCTTTTCCAAAGCTGCTCTGAGTCAGAGATAAAGGTAAGATGGTGCTGGAGGGGAGTGACACGGTCAGATGGTGCAGTCCCTGTGTTGAGCACTGGGGCTGTTTCTGGAGCAGGATCTGTCTGTGGGCACTGCAGAAGGCCCATGTGACGCCTTAGACATGCAGCTCTGGCTGTGCCAGGACACATTTCAGCAGCACCCAGGCAGAAATCAAATCCCCACGGCTGGGATTAATGAGGTGATGCTGACACAAGCTAGATGGACTTTTGTCAAGGGCATGTAGAGATACGACAAGGGTTTATGGCTTTATGATGATAGACGGCAGGTTTGGACTAGAGAGAAGAAAGAATTTCTTCACTGTGAGGGAGGTGAGGCCCTGGCACAGGTTTCCACAGAAGCTATGGCTGCCCAGTCCCTGGGAGTGTCCAAGGCCAGGTTGGACGAGGCTAGCAGGTGGTGTCCCTGCCCAGGCAGAGGGCTGTGGAATAAGGTGAGCTTTAAGGTCCCCTCCAACCCAACCCACTCTATGATTCTGTGATTTATGATGCAAATTATGTAAAATGAGACTCATAGGATTGTTCGGCAGAGAGCTAAATCATTGTCTGGGTTGAGCTTCATTTTTGTCTGGAGTAAATCTGTGTAGCTCACTTGAGCACACAGAGCTAGGCTTGTGATCAGCTGAGGATGTGCCATACAGTCCCTGTGCTGGGTATGACGTGGATTGTACATCTCTATTTGTTCTTAGTATTACAGCAGTTATTGAATCTGTACATATCTGCCTTGTAACTTGACTTTAGGGAAGACATAATTTCAAATGGCAGTCATTTTTTGTCACTACCTTCGAAGCTGTGGCATGTCACTTGCATTGAATTCTGCACATGTTTTTTAGCTTGGGAAGCTTAACGGGCTAAAGAAGAAATATTGGCCAATTTAAAGGAGGAATGTGTGTTACAAGGGAGGAGTCTGTTTAAAGGTACTACCATTTTTCTGTTTGTTACTTCAGTTTTTATTGTATCTGACATGAAAAGCTGAATAGATTTAGGAGAATGACAGCAGCTTTGCAGTTGTACTTCCAGAGTGGCAGAACTTAGCTTTCTGATATTCTTTTTTAGAGTTTGGGGGCTAACCTAATGTGGAGTAAATGAATTAACAGTCTAGGTTCAGGTATTTCTAAAGGCTTGACTGCGTTAGAATGAAAATTCTAGTTGTTGTTGTTGTTAGGTGCTTTCAATAAATGCAGCCTTCTGCTCACTTCAGGTGTTTTTGAGAAGTACCACCTTCTGCTACAGTTTTGCATAGCAGGGGTGGTACCTCTGTGCCCAGAACTGCAGCTTATGGCAGCAGCAGTGTTTCATTGTGTAGGATGCAGATTAATACACCTATGCTGATATTTTAAAAAATGAGGCGTTTTTGGTTCTGAAGGTCTTTGTCTTACAAACTCTGGCCACGGCATTGCCTTTACTTGTGCTTGTTCTTAGCTGGAAGTAAATGATGTTCTGATGGAAGCCCAGGAGTCATGCAGTGTTACTTGGAAAGGAGCTCTGGAGGTCATCTTGTCCAACCTCCTGCTGGAAGCAGGACTGCAGCCAGCACTAAAGCAGGTCAGCCATGATTTTTTCCAGACAGGTGATGAAAACCTCCAAGGTAAGAAATTTCACAGCCTCTATGGGCAGCCTGATCTGGTCCTGCGTGACCCTACTAGTGGTACTTTTTTTTTTTCTGGTATCTATCCTGAACCTTCCAAGACTGTCACTGCTGCTGCTTGTTATGTCATGTAGCATCATTGCCTCCACTATCTTGGTAAATGCCCTTTAAGTAGTTTTAGGCAACTATTAGATCATTCAGATTAGCTGTGCTTGCAATGCCTGGTTCCTGTACTGGCACAGAGGAAAGGAAAGGATGCATCTAATGACTACCTTGACAGTCTCATTGTCTGCTTAAGACTTCAGGCTTCATATGTCTTCTTTCCTTGCAGGTATTTTCCACCCAACTGTTTGAATGTTGGTGATTTGTTTTTCAGTGTCCAGATGGACGGATGGATTTATTGATTTTATGGTACAGGTGGACATATGTAGCCCAAGATATTAATGAAAGCAAGTATACAGTGAGTGGTTTTCATATTTAAAATACCTTTTCTGTACTGTAATAAAAAGATTATTTCTGGCACTAAAAGTCCTTTTCTGTTTTCTCCGTGGCTACTGGCCAGCCACCTGCCTGGGCTGTCCAGGTCAGAGCAAAGGCAGCAGTGGGTGAGAGGGATTTGAATTTTCTTGCAGTTCATTTTGAAGACAAGCTCTGCCTGCAGTGTTTAGCAAGCTGTCAAGAATTTATCCCAAGCATGTGGCCTGAGGGCATCTGTATAGTCAGAGGCTGCTAACTGTATGTAAATGGATAAAACATTTAGTGGAGTGAAAAGGCTTTGCTTATAGGTGCAGACAGACGTGCAGTGTCAAGGCAGGTGACTCAGTCCTGTTGATCTTTGTTGCTATCTCTGCATTAAAGTGAGCTTCCTTTTTAAGCAGTAGACTATGTGTAATTTAGGGCTGTGTCTCGTCTTGCTGATGATAGATTGTTTCCTCCCTCCTGTGGGGCATAGCCATGCTCCTACCAGGTCTGTGGCAGAAATACACTGGAAATAGTTTGAGAGGAGCTAAATCTCCCTTATTAGTGTCCTAACCATACAGCACTCCTGGTATGTGAAAATGTGCTGACCTTGCTTCTTCTAAGTTGGGTTTTATCCAGCAAAAGAACAGCAGCAGGGTTGAAAATCACTGGTAAGATTATTCTGCAAGTGTAGCCTAATGGCTTGATTCCAGCCCTGACCTGGAAAGGTAACTGCTAGTGACAGGTGAGGAGCTGTCTGCCACACCTCATCTTGTCAGCTCTCGTTGTTCTGACTTTGGCAGGAAAAATGCTATTTACTTGAATATTTCAAAGGTGGTTGAAAGAAGACTTTAGACATGGTTGAAATGTGATTTTTTAAATTAATAACTGTCTGCTTTTCAATTCCTTCCACCCAAATATCGCAGCTGTACTTGCTAATGAGAAATAATTATGTCTCAATTTTAAGTGACACAAGTGCTATTGTTTACACAAAATGTGAGAATCTTGTAAGACATGGGGCATATGCTTAGAGGGATAATGCATGAGAATCAGTTCTGCCTTCTCAGGGAGCCAAGCCTTGCAGAGGAAGATGACAGATAAATGTGTTTATATACAGATTCTAGAGCTGGCTGTGTTTGCTTATCATTTCTCATAAATGCAGAGACAGCACAGAGCACTAGTTCAGCATAAGCTGGAACATATGGTCCTCTCCAGCAGATGTGACTCGAATTCCAGCACTCACTGGATGTTTCAGGTTGATGACCAGCAAGAGGATTTATCCCATTAAGCTGGTATGAGTATTCTTGAAGCTTTCCTGTGGATTCCTGCTCCTTTTGGGATTTTTCCATGGATTGGGCAGAAAAAGTATGGCCTGGTTTTCTGCTTGTGTTACTGGCAGTTCACAGCTGCTGAAGCAGCTACCTGGACTCATCTGAAATTGATGCCTTGGGAAGGCTGACCTGGAACAGAGACTGGACAGAGCTAGAGAATAAAGTAGATATATATTGAAAGGCCTTTAAGGATACACCTTGGGCAGGACAAGAACCTGACCAGGGCTCTGACACCCAAGATGGACTTAAAATGGTCACAAAATGGACGACCGGTCATGAGGTCTTACACTTTGATAAGTTTTGGTCCATTTGCATATTGGGGTTTAATTGTCTGATTACAGCTTCGGATTATGAAGTCTCATCCTTCTTGTTTTCACTCTTTAGTCCGCCGTTGTTTATGCTTTTGGGCCTGAAAACTTGTAACTGTTGTCTTTGGTCTCCATCTTGGAAAGGATTTGTTTTGTCTACCTAGTCTGTGAAGAGAGATTACTAACACTTGATATGAGTCTCAGAACTACACCCCTAGGCAGCACAAAATCTGAAAAACATGAAAGCTAAAACTTAAGGCATCAATGCATTGTTTGGATATGATGTTGCAAACTCCTGGGATAAAAATACTTACATGAAGCTACTGCTTTGGAGTGACCTGATAGTTCGTTCTTTCTTTCCATCGTTCTCCACAGACTTGGTATTCAAACAGAAATAATTCACCAGACCCAGTGGTGAAAGTCCTGTGTGTTGTTTTCCATGACTTTACAACTAACAAGAAAATTCATGGTCATATTCTTCCCTCTTTTTATCTCCCTATACTTAACAAAATACATGTGATACTGCTATAGCCTTTATTTTTAGATGATGTGTTATGACACACCTTTCATATGCCATCTTGTACTGACCTGTAGTGAGATAGGAATAATCAGCAGAACTCTTAACACATTTGTCTTTCTGATTTACTAAAAAAACCCCCAAAAACCTAACCCCAAACAGCCTTATTATCACAGCCAAGAGAAACTGATAGAACAAATTACACACATGACCTGCATGTGTTACGAAAACTTGCATAAAACCAAAAGAAGAAGTTTGCAGAGGAGATTTCCTAGAGAATATTCATCCACATTGTAAAACCAATGATAAATTTTTCTGCATCTGGCAATTATTATGCCATACTCTGCTCTTACTCAGTGTTGACCATCTTAGGCAACACTTACTCACTCCTGAGTTCTCTCACATACCAGGATATTAATCTGCTTCTCATACAAACAGTCAATGATCTGAAATTGCTGCAGCACACCAGCACAGACTTGATGCAGTATCTGTTTTTGTTTGCTTTCTTTTGTTTGTTGTTAGGGAGAAAGAGTCCAAAGTGGATCCAAGTCCATTTGGTCTCTGGAGCTGCTCCCATGCCCCTGCCTACCCTTACTTATTTAGACTTGCATGCTCTGAGGTTTCAGCTGTCATAGCCACTATCCATCTGTATTTGCCTTAAGTCAAACAACTTCTTAAATGAATTTTAGGTGTTTCATTTTTCTTTGCACTCTTGGACATAAGTTGGATCTGATTTTTCTGTGGCCTTTGCTTTCCTTGGCTTCTAAAATAATTTTATAAGGTGTTGCTTATCTGAATCACGTGGTCATTGGCAAGTCCAGGTGTGCCCCTTACCCAGCAATGCCTTGCTTCAGGAAGCTACACACACAATAAAATCTGCTCCAAACAAATTACAAGTGGAAGCATTATCACGAAAATTGACTGTCATTATTGATGGGTTGGTGGAAGTATCTGTCAAGTACATATCAGTTTGTGTTTCTTTATCATGTAGCTTTGCTGACTCGAGAGGGTGATGTGCCTTTCAGTCAGAGCCTGCTCAGAGATAAGTGCTGATGTGGCCTGAGCCATGTTTGGGGTGGACTCAGCTGCACCTGGAGAGCTGACAAGGGGACAGTGGTGGCTGGAACACACTGTAGTTGGAGCCACTTACATTTACATTGCCAAGACCCTTTTACTGGCCCCATCTTCATGTCTGCTGGGTGCTCTCCACTGGCTCTTGTAGCATGCAGAGCACACAGGTGTATTTATGGCTGTCCTGGACTCAAAGCCTTCCAGCCCTTCTTGGTGAGGTGGTGACTAAGGGTGAGCTTGCACTGCTGAGCAGGAGCTGGGTTTCCCTGGAGCAAAGGAGAGGTGATTTCATGCTGTCCCAATGACCTGCAAGCATGGCTGGAGGCCAGGGGAGCACAACCTGTCTGCCACTGGGCTTCCACATAGCAGGCCAGTATGTTCAGGTATGTTTTGAGCTGGATACCTTGCCTTTTTCTGATGGATGAGGATGGGCACTAAAACTAAGTTATGCGTGTTTCTACTCCCTGTCTTTGATCAGTGGAGGGGTTGTAAATGGACTTGTAGCCTGGGTGTCTTGGGACATACCTATTTTTTGTAATATTAATCTACTTGGGGAGCTAAATCAAGGGAAATAAATTCAATGAAGCACTCAATCATCATGAATAATTCATTGTTCTCTAATATATTTAGGAGTGATATTTAAAATCTATTTATTTGGTTTATAATTCATAAACCTGTCAAAAAAATTGATCTAGAAAGAGGGTTTATTATTTATTCCAGAGCCAAAGGCTAAAGTGCTGAAATTGTGTGAACTGAAATGTTTTAGCAAGTTCAGATGCAACCCTTAGTATTTCATACTTCTAAAATGACTAAAAATCTTCCCACAGAGATGAGCTGTTCAAGCTCCCCTCAGAGCAGCTCCCAGAAAAGCTGTTACCACAGCAGAGCACAAGGTATGGAAATTTCAAGTGTGTAACTTCCAGTATCAAAGTGATCTCAGTGAGAGCTCGAAATTCCTGCAGCCTGAGGCAGCTCTCCCCAAGCCTCTGTCATCTGTCGTGCTGTGGCAGCAGGCAGAGCAGAGAGATGGAGGGAAAAACTCATTAATAAGAGGACAGTGTTGTGTCATTTAAAGAGATGCAATCTGAGTAGAAGCTTGGTTTTGCATAGGTTCAGTTCTTTGTTTTTCAGTCCATGCTCTTCATTCTTTGCCCACCATGGATATCCCTTTTCTGTCCTACCCTGGGGATTAGAAAGTTATTGCAGGGGTGGCTGGCACGTCTGTGCTCTGCAGCACCACATCCACAGTCCCTAAAGAGGGATGCTGCAATGGGCCCAAGTCTTTTACTGCTCCATGCTTTCTTTCACATTTATGTCCTCTTTCAGTTGCAAGCATATTCTTTTCCATTGAGCTGTAAAGCTCCCATGGGCACTGGTGACCCTCTGGTTAGGGAAGGGGCTGGTTCTGGGCACTGCAACATGAACCCAATGCTGATGAGATGTTTGTAAAGCCCTCAGTGAGGGATCCACTCCCTTGCACTGGTAGGACCTCAGCCAGGTCATGGATGTGTCTGTTCACACAAATGCTGAGATGGGGAAAGTGAACCTTTTGCATTCACCATTCTCCTCCCCTGTTTGCAGGTACTACCTTAGGGGGTAGGGATAGCAAAGGGAACAGAAGACAGAATATGTTCTGGAAGTAAAGAAATAACATTCAAACATGAACCAGCTTGTTGTAGAGGCAGTTTGTGTTTGACCTCAATCTCCCTTAGGAGAGCATGGGCCATTCCTGTTGTTTCAGTGAGTTTGCCTTGCATTCGTATCTATCTCTATAAGTGAGAAACTTATATTTTACAGTTCCAAGGAGTAAATATGATGCCTTCTGTATCATAAACTTAAAAAAGAGATTTCAATTGAATTAGGTAGAACCTGAAAGATGTTCCCACCTCTGTTCAAGTTGATACTGCAATAATGCAACCTATGAGACCAGACATAAAAATAGCTGTCATTAAATGAGCTCATCTGAATGGCCTTAAAGATAGGAATATGCTGCCCTTGCTGCCTTGCAAATGAAGTAATTGTGTTGCTTTGCATTGATCTGTGTAAAGTTTAATCTTAGTTAAAGGGATGCAGCCTGAGAAATCACTGTGGAGGTATACTGGGTAGAGATCAAACTTAGCCCTCTTGTTGAGATTTCAGGCTCCATCACTGTAATGCTCATCGCCTCACAGGGCAGCCAAGCAGGTAAAGAATTTACTTTGAACCAGGAAGATTAAATGACTGAGGCTGATTTTTAGCCATGATTTCAGCAACTCCATGGGCAGACATCTCCTAGACCAGGCACTGTGCTGCGAGGTTTTAATTTCAGCTGATGCTGAGCAGTGCTTGCAGCAGCCCCCCAGCATCCTTCCACCCAAATCGGGTGGGCCAGAGCAGTGCACAGGACACTGCCTTGTGTGAGCTGGTGTCACTGGTTTCATGGAAATAATCCAGCTGGGGACTGCTGCCAGGCTCCATGTGTGGGTTTGGGTGTGGTGTGAAACCTCCCTGAGCCCAAGGACCTCTGCTCCTATCCCTCTGGGAATGTAGTGAGAAACAGTGCTGGCTTGGGCCCTTTCATGGTTTGGGGTTGCTTTGCCTTCTCTGCAGGTCACTTTCCTTTTAAGCCATTAGCTTTACCCATTTCTGTCCTTGACAGGATGAGGTGAGGATCTAGGACAGGGCTTCCTAGGGCTTACCACTGCCTTCCAGCCCTGCAGAACTGGTGCTGTGAGCCAGAGCATCAGCTTTTCCCACCCTGAGTGCTGATAAGCCAGTTTCCCCAGACCGATCCTCCCTCACTCAGGTTTCCTCCCATGCTTTTTTCCCTCCTTTTCCCCAGATGGGTGATCCACCTCAGGCTCATCAGGAGAGTGTCAGCTGAGCCAGGATCATCTCATTATTTGGGGCTGTAAGCTGATAACAGATCTTGTTCCCTGTTGTGTGCTTTGCTTTGATTCTGTGAGCTGTATCTCATCACTCTGTGCCCAAACTTCATCTTTGTAGCTCGCTGCTGCAGGGTATTTGTCAGGCACAAAACTCCTTCTCTAATTTCATGGCAAGCTTAGGGATATGTAAACCCAAAGTTGAAAGACCCAGTAATTACAGTCACTGGAGGGGACAGGCAGCTGTCACTGCCACCAGTGACACTGACACAGCCCTGCTGAAACCAGCACAGAGCTGTGGGACAAGCCTGGTGTCTCTTCCCCAGCTCCCTTGCACTGGTTGTGAAAAACAGAAATGGCACAAGCTCAAAGTGGTATAATTGAACTGTTATGATCCTCATTTAAAATATCCTGCTTTCATCAGTAAATTAGGGCTCAGCTGTGTGATCACTTTTTATTAGTTAAGCAAGTTATGGTGCAAATACACATTTCAGTGACTTACCATTAATTAAGCTCAAGTGTTTCAGTCAGTGATTAAATTTACATTTGAACACACACAAATTTGTCCAAGTTTAATTAGATCAGTATTAAACTGGTTTCTGTTAAACTATTTTAACACAAGCACATGCAGGGTTTGGCTCTATCTGATGCTTTTTAAATCTGGGGATTCCATAGTGGGGATCCTCAGACCCACAACATCTGCTGAGCCCTGGGGGTGGCAGGGAAAGGGAAGGGCTGAGGAGGCTCCTGCCTGGAAGGTGGCACACTGGGGCCTTGTCACCAGCACAGTGTGATCACCTCCTCTGCTGCCATAGGAGAGATAGCAGGGCTTGTTGGCTGAAGTGGTTAGATACAGCACTGGAAGCTGTGACTGTTGTCATTTAAATGTGGATTACATAAAAGCTGAACTTAAAGAGCAAGTGCAAGACTTACAGTCTTGACCTGGAGAGTTTTCATGTTTCCATTTTCAGTGTAAGAAACATTCCCCATTACTGCTGATAACTCTTCTGTATGATGGTACTTGCACTCTCCTTGCTGAAAGATGTTTCTTTTTCGTGATGCTGTAGTTGGAATTCTTCACATCATGAGCCACTTCAGCTTCATGGAGACCATGGGACAGCAGAGTGCCACACTGCAGCTCATCAGACAGAACTCAGTGTGCCAATGACACTGATGCAGATGAGCTGGGGGTTTCATTCCTGGTTCATTTCTTAGCTGGAAACACATAGGCATGTCTTCCTGAATGCCATGTAATGGGTAAGTATAAATGCCCTGCACAAAAGTTTCTACGCAAAAAAGCAATCTTTGATGGGTTTCAAATGATATGGGTAAGCTGGAAATGAGCCAGCTGGTGCTGGTAGTGATCACCAGCATAGAGCCAGGGTATTTCTGTTTGTGACAAGGACAGGCTTGGGCAAGAGATTGCTGCGTGAATTACTCAGGAAGCCATCCTTCTACAGAAAGGAAATCCTGTATTGGGTTGTGTGTGGTTTACAGCAACCTAGTCTGCTTGCAGGCTCTCAGATTAAGTGCTACACCCTGCTGATAGTGAGCAAACAGACTGGCAGAGGTGGCAAGCACGTTGGACTTAGTAAACAGAAAATATTTTAAGAGAGAATGTGCAGTAACACCCCTACTGCCCAAACTCCTTCATATCCATGTACTGCTCTGGAGGTCTGGCTCCGTCAGCTCTTTGTGATAGCAAGACACCCTCTTCTGTTTTCTCATCCCCTGCTGCTGTGACTGGCAGAGATTCATTATTCCACAATAAAAAATGGATTTATGTCTGCCTGATACTGTTGGTTTGTATTGTAGTTAATAGTATCCTATAAAATCTGGGAGTCAGAGGAATGGCAGGCAAAGTATGTTTATTTTGATCATAGCATCTCCTTGACTGGACCATCCAGTGGGCTGTGGGAGAGATGTGCTGGTAGCTTTGCTTTCGGAGGAAATAATTAGAAGAGCAATTACTAGGACATGAAGCCAAGTGACAGACCATTCAGACTTGTAATTTTTTGCAATCAGTTGTTACTTTTCTGCTATAGACTGTTTAATAGTGCATTATGAGAAGATGGAGGTATAACCCACTTGCTGTAGAAAAGCAGCTGTACAGCACTGGTGCAGGAAGGGATCCCCAGAGACTTCCTCCTGCACCTGCAGCAGACTCTGCAGCTCTGGTTCAGCAGGGCTAATACTGATCTGGGATAGCTGGGAGGAAATCTCAGGCTTATGTCTCAGGTAGATCATAAAAGCATCTGACAAATATCATCACCTGTTTGTGCCTTCTGTCTTTCTACCACTTCCTTCTGTCTCCTCATGTGGTGTGCTCTGCCTACGTCTCTGACAGTGGCTGCTGTACTGTAGCATGGACAGATCAGTCACACAGATGTATGAAATACCACCAACTGTGGAGAAACTTTAATGGATGCTCTGTCCCACTGCTTCCTTTTGCCTTGCAAATCTCCCCAAGAGCTATCTTGAGCTATTTTTAGCTCAACTTGTTTAAGAATAACATTATTCCTTATTTAGTGAGCAGGATATCCTGTATATGGGACATTCTGGAGTGAGTGTTTAGATAACATTGATTTAGACAATGGGTGATATAAACAATGGTAGTAAAAATTGATGTTATGAATTCTCTCTGGTCACAATTTTGAGGTCATGTTTATTAGCATACTCTTATTTTTCTTGAGTACGCAATTGCTTTTAAAAACTTGATAAAGCTGAGCACCTCTGGGATGTCTCCCACCTCTGACGTACTCGGAATTTTTCCCAGAGACTCACCCTGTACTCAGGGAATCATGAAGCAGCCAAGGTCCCAGAAAACAGGCCACTGGACATCTTTTATCATCCCAAGGCTCTACAGATTTCATCTTGCCTCTGGCTGAGGAGGAGAGAAAGGACAAGCTAGTAATTTCAACAGTGGTGGTAAAAATCAGTGCTGTGGATTCATTCTGGTTCTGATGTTAAGGTCACATTATTAGCATTCAACCCGTTGCTCTGCAGTCTGAGAGAGTCTGCCCCAGCATCACGTGGGCACGCAGAAGCACGTGCTGAGCCTGTGTTTGCACTTCCAGGCCTGGTGTGGCTGGTCACACGCTCTCAGCCAGCTGGCCCCTGGGCCTGTGCCCCTGGCTGGGGTGACATCTGCATTTCCTCCAGCCCGGGGGGCCCACAGCTGCCTGGGAAGCTGTGGCATTGCCCTGTGCAGAAGGCCCACAGGGATAACTGCTGTGCTGGTATGCTCCAGGTCCCTCTGTGGGCAGCAGGCATGAAGGGATGTGCCAGCTCCTGCAGATGTAGCTGTCTGTCTCCTGAGCGTGGCTGTGCAGCTAATCAAATCAACCCTGCATGAAAAGAGAGTGCAGCCTGTCTTGAAAAATCAGTGTGCCTGGAGCAAAGTCCGAAGGCATGTGAAACATGCTGGCTTGAGGGTGGAAAAAAAAACACAGACTAGTAAAAATTGAATGTATGAGCCAAGGGTTCACAGAGTTCAGCAATATTTTCCAATAAAACATCTTGAAGGATTGGTTTAATACCAGGACAGCTGTGTCATTTAAACAGTTTGGAGTTCTGGGGGTGCAGGACAAAGTGAAGTGATGGGTCACAGGCAATAAGCAGAACAATGAATGTTTTTGTCCCCTTATTCGGCCTTGTGAAGAAATATAGGAAAACATGGAACAAGGAGTGGGAAAGAAAGAAGCTTTTCACTTCCTGGGTTTTCTTTGCAAGATATGGCTGTTGTGGGATGATATTTCTGAGTAGCAAGGCTATGGACTTAGCTGGCTGGAGGTGTCAGAAAATGTGCTTTTGGTTGTAGGGTATGGAATATTTTGCTGGCTGAGATGTTATAAAATTGCCTGCAGTTTCTTGCCTTTACATCTACTTTATTTTTAATTTAAGAAATCCCCAATCTCCTGATTATAACTCCAACAGTCAGGATGATTAGGACTTCTCTTTGTATCTCTCCAGTGTACTCGACTCTCACCCTAGTTTGGTTGCCTGTGAATTAGTTCAGGCTGCTTGACCTTGGTTACCTAGTTTGACTTTGTGTGCAGTGTCTTTTGGCTATGCAACATCTGCTACTTCCTGTCAGGTATGATTTTTATGTACCTAAAGTATATAAATTTTGTTTCATATAAACACAAGTTACATATCCAAACATTTGTATGGCGTATCTCTTGATTCTCTGACCCATTCCTTGTTACAGCATTTGCAGCTTGCTGTGTTCAGTCTCCTGTGTTCAAGCACTGCTTTTCACCTTCGTGGAGCCATGCCACCATGCAGATGCAGCAGCAGGAACTTTATTACTCGTAATTAAACCCAGCAGAATTCTTACATCGATGGTCCTTAAACTTCAGCACACACCTTCAAAATTCTGTAAATATTTATTAAGCAAACAGAAGCTGAGGATGATGACCCTGTCCCCGTCGATATTTGAGATATTTTAACATACTCCCAGCAAACTATGTGTCTAAAAATTATCTCAAATATCTGTGTAGATTTAACCCCCAGGGTTATTTCTTCCCTCTTAATTTGTGAATAATTTGGGCACAAGGTAAAAAACTCAAGGCTTTTGAAGGATTCTATGACTGCAGGCAGCTGTTAGAACGGCAGCAGCTCGTACACACCCTGGTGCACTGGCACTGATGGCTTTGCTGCCCTTGTTGCACCGAGACCCTCAGGCAGAGCTGGGAAGGGGAGGGACTCCCGTGCAGTGGGACAGGCCTGTAACACTTATTTCAGAAAAAACGTGCAACGTGGAGCTTGTGACACGGCACCGCAGCCCGGCCAGGAGTGCTCCCCGTGACACCGCCGTCCCCTCATGTGGGGATACAGAAACGGGCACCTTTACACCAAAACACGCTGCAGGGCGCTGTTTCAGTGGGGGAGTCACGGAACCCGACTCTCGCTCCTCTTTCAGGGCCGGCACGGGCAGGGCTGCGGCCGGCTCTGCCCGGGTCGGGGGCAAGCGTGACTCTGCCTCCCTGCGCGGGAAGGCGGGAAAGCGGGAGATCGAGAAACCGGGAAACCGCGACCTCGCGGGCGGTGCCGCTCCCCGCCCAGGGCCGGCCCCCATCGGACAACGCCCCCGGCCCTCGGGCCGCCGCCCGCGGCATTTCCTCTGAGCTCAGCCGGCGGCTGACGCGGGGCCGCGTCCCTCGGAAGAGGAAGCCGGCAGCGGAGCGGAGCGGCGGCCGGGGCAGGCAGGGGTGCAGCGGGGCGACGGGCAGCGGCGGGCCCGCGCTGGGGGCGGCCGGGGCGGCGGAGGAGGG
>WAAE01024597.1:35071-51888 GCA_013400495.1 Nicator chloris
CCCCCGGCGCGGCGGGGCGCGGTGGGCGGCGGGGGCGCGGCGCGGAGCCCTGGAGCGGTTCCTCGCGCGGCAGCTGCGGGTGTCGCCGCACGTGCTGGGGCACAGCAAGGCGCACGTGGGGCGGGTGGTGGCCGAGCTGGTGCGCGCCGCCAAGGCGCAGGGGCTGCAGCCCGGCCCGCTGGCTCTCAGCCTGCGCGGGGACTTCGTGCGCATCGGCAGCGCTTACGAGCAGCACAAGGTGCGCAGCCCCGACTGCTTCGACATCCTGGTGCCCCTGCGGCTGCCGCCGCACCTGGAGCCCCAGCCACGCCGTGCTGACGGGCTGGGGCCATGCGGCGCCTTCGTCTGCGGCCTGCGGGCGAGGGACGGCTGGACACGACGCTGCCGGCCCTTTGCCGAGGGCTTCTGCCTGGAGCTGCAGGGCTGCAGCCACCTTTCCTCGGGGCTGGTGCTGCGCTGGTTCCAGGGCCATCTGCAGCGGTGTCTGGGCGCCGTGCGGTATCGGCTGCAGGAGCGGTGCCGCGTCAGCCTCTCGGCGTGCCCCGGGCAGCCACCCACGCTGCGCATCCTGCCCTGCTCTGACTATGTGTGCTGCCACATCTCCATGGCCGTGCGCCTCATCCCAGCCATCCCTCTCGGCGACGCGCTCTACCTCACAGCCCTGCCGCCTGAGGGCCCCCACGGCTCCCTGGCCCCCGAGGCGCTCTGGGGCCTCAACGCCTCGCGGCATGAGCAGCGACTGCTGGGCTGGCTGAAGGAGCAGGCCCCGGCCGCCTCCTGCCACCTCAAGTGCCTGCAGATCCTCAAGGGCCTGCGGGACCTCCGCAGGCACGGCCTGGAGGAGCCTTTCTGCTCTCAGTGGGGCCGAGTGCTCTCCTCGTACCTACTGAAGACGGCCCTGTTCTCCCTGCTGCTGCAGGGGCCCTTGGAGGCCTGGGATGAGCGGTTCCTGGTAGAGCGGCTGGAGGACCTGGTGCTGTACCTCAGGGACTGCCTGCGCAAGCAGGTGCTGATGGATTTCTTCCTGGGCAACACCAGCATCCCCGAGGCCGTGGCACTGCCCCGGTTCCTCAAAGAAGCGGCCCCCGTGAACTTGCTGTCTGCCTTCGACGGGCCCACGCTGGACCTCGTAGCCTTCCAGCTGATCAGCACCTGGATCCAGGCCCCACACATCATCAGGATGTACAGCAGTCCCCGGTACTTGCGGCCAGTGCCCACCCCGTGCCGACACGTCGCTGAGACCAAGCAGGAGCCACCGGCAGAGTGAGCAGGTGGCTGGGAGAGCTGCTGTCACCGAGGGACTCTTCCCGCAGTGTCACACACTCGCAGCTCGCTGGTGCTTCAAGAGCCTGCATCTGCCTGGGAATGGGGACTGATGAAATGTGCTCCTGTGGTTTTGTTTCCTGACCTGAGAAGAGCAAGCCAAGACTTACTGAAATTGTGATTCTCATTCTCATTGGTTGTATGTGGGAAAATTTTGACATTTCTGGGGAAACGCCTTAGTCGTCAAGTGTTGCCTTCAGTCGACGGTTTGCAAACTAAAAGGCTCAAACTGACACTTTTAGAAATCCATGTTAACTTTTTGTCTTAGTGGCAAAATAGAGATTTTTCTGAGATTTTCTTTTTAGGATGCAAAATCCATGTGGGATTTAAAAATCTTCTAAGTGCAAACAGCTCCCGTGCCCCCCATCCGTCAACGTACCAAGATGTTCTTAAAATGTGATAAGCACTAGAGCATGGGTGTGGATCACAGTTTGGAGTGCTCAATGCCATGCTTTAAATTTCCTGGGTAATCGAGCACATTATGCTAAATAGAAATGTAACACATGTTAATGTAAACTTGAGGGAAAAAATGAAACTGCTCTGATAACAGGATGAAGAATCTAGTTTCACATTTGTGTTCAAGTGAAGGTTATAGTGAAGGATTGAAATGCAGATGGAAGGAAACAGCACTTTATTTTCACAAAGGCCTTATTTTTAGGATAATTGGCTGCACTAAATATTGCTATTGAGGAGGCATTAGTGTTTTCTTAAAGGAGTGGTGTTTGAATTGTCCCAAGGAAAACCTTTTAAAGAAATATTCTGAGGTTCATTTGTTTGTGGGTTCTAGTTGAGTTTCGTTATTTGTTTCTGTATTCAAGTATTATTTTCTTGGACTATGCTTTACCTCAAGGACCAACAACAAGATAAGACATTCTGTATTATATTTTGGAACAAACCTTAAACCAGTCCAAATCTCAGTGCCATAAGTTGACTGTGGCACCCTCCTGCTCCCTGGTAGGAGTTCGGTGGGATTTTTGGATGCCTGCCTAACCAGTTGTGTGCTAGTGTCAGTGTTTGAACCAAATAACCTTGATGGGATTTTCTAGTGCTGCACTATAGCAAACTGTTATTTTATTATGGGGAGAAGGAAGTAAATTTTTTCAGGGTACTTCAGAATTGTTTAGCACTGATTCGTGGTACAGTGGCAGTCTTGTGCTACAGATTCTGGTGTCCTCTGAGTATAAATATCAGGCAGATAATTGCCACTTTTTGTCTGGTTATGTCCTGGTTGTTGCAATAACCTGGTGAGTTGTGATGCAGCCAGGTTGGCAAGTATCCTTAGCTACTACTGCAGGTGTGCCAAGGTGTCAGAGAGTTCAGAATTTCAAATCCTTGCTTTTTTTGGTCACCTGCTCAGGTATTTGATGTATTAAGTCCCAAAATGTGTTGCCTAATTGCTGGTGTTCAGGAAGCTGAGCATGTGTCTTATTACCTGCGATACTGTGTCCTGAGAGAGCACTCTTGAGTTGTGAAGGACCAAGTGTAACTTCTGGGAAGCTTTAGGATAGCCTGAAGTTACTAATCTGCTCTTCCTCTCCCTGATGTATTGGTGTGCCTTACAGTTCTGTGCATCAGAACATGAAACAAACATTTTGAAAATCTATGAAGCTTTATACAAATCTATTTTTTCTAAATGGAAACACTCCCTAGGCAGATGTTTGCCTACTTCTACTTCTTTAACTGCTCTTGCAGTCATATTTTCAGGTAATTATGGCATAGGTCACACCCACAAGCTGGGTTATTTTTGTATTCGAAGCACTGTGCTTCTTTCTACAACTACAGATTGTGTATTTATAGGTAGTATTGATCAAATGTTCTTTGCACATGGTATTTAAGTCAGCTACATTGGTGTTTCTGGGTTGTTGGGTTTTTTTGTAGCAGACCATGATACATACTATTTTTGCAGGTTTGTGTTTCTTGGTATTTAAAATAAGATGCAGTTCTGCAATCAAAGCCATTGAATCTTTTGCCCAAAGAATTAGATGGCCAGCCCAGGCTGTTGTGGCTGCCTGAACTCTTGACATGAAAACTCTTGAGCTGTTAATTCTGGCATCATGATCACTTCGGTCAGCTGTCTGTCTGTTTATATCACTGCATCCCTGTCTCTGGAAAGGGGTGTAGATTTGCTTAGTATTGCCACAATACATGGAAACCAATAATGGACTTGATAAGGACTTCCTCAATATAATAGAGTAAGGTCAGGAGAAGAGAGTTGCATTGGAAAATACATGACAAGAAGAGATGGTGGAGAATGTAAATAGTTTAGAAAATGAAAGTTGGGCTGAGGGGTGAGTGACAATTATGGTAAATTCTCAGTGAAGATGCACAGCAAACAAGCCAAAGGACATGGGGTAAAAT
Organism: Nicator chloris; assembly: GCA_013400495.1. Taxonomy (NCBI): domain Eukaryota; kingdom Metazoa; phylum Chordata; class Aves; order Passeriformes; family Pycnonotidae; genus Nicator; species Nicator chloris. The sequence continues at coordinate 38,753 of WAAE01024597.1, forward strand.
TGGAGGAGAACTATTGAAAGCAAGTGGGTTTGGAGTGTAGGGTAAGAGATTTAAGTGGGTTTTGTTTTGACAATATTTCCAAAGCAGTTGAGTCCATCAGGGTAAAAAGGGAGGCAAACCCTCAGTTCATTAGCTATGCAGGTAGATCTTCAGTGTGAGTTTTTTTGCTCAGCAAGGCATGTTTTCAGTTCATGATGGAAAAAATTGCATGTGTGCTTTCACCTGAAGCTTGGGTGAGCCTTCTTGAAGTGGGGGCATCCTGCCATGAAGCAATGTGTGTGCACTTGGTGGCTCAGGTGTACAACTGAGATACTAAATGTATTCTCCTTATCTGCTCTAAAGCATGCATTCATGAATACAATTGAGGAGAGGAGCTGATAGAAGTTGGGTTTCTGTTACAGCATTCATCTTCTTCCACAGAAACACGACAGCACTGGTGCCTGCTGTGTGCTGGAGCTGTTACAGGGCCTTATCTGCAGGGATTGTACAGAGAACCTGACCCATATGAGTAATCCTGTGGCCCTTTTGCCTTCTTCCTCCTCTCCCAGCCCATGGATACACAACAAGGTTATGAATACTTGTTTGCTAAGGCTGTAGCTGTTATAGTGTACCATGGATTCAGTAGGGTTGCCTGTGTGTGTGTAAACAGAAACACAAACACAGAAAAAAGAGCCTGTTACTTAGCACTAACATGGGCTCTTGGTTCTCTTCCCTGCAAACAAATTTTGCAAAGTCTGTGCAAATGAAGTTGTTTTTGTTGAACGTTGATTGGGAAGAGGAGTCACACCTGCAAGAGAATAAGTTCATTTACAGTACCAAAATTCATATATGTAATTTCATTTTGTATTGAAAAATACTGTCTGTTTCTCAAAGGCATTACATTTTATCTAACCAGATATCTTGCAAACATTCCTGTTTTGATTTTGAATCTCTGCAGAGAAATGTAAATTTTAAGTATCTATTTGTAATGGACATTCCTGGTACAACTCTTTTTTGCTGGTTAATCATAAGACCAAAGATAAAACTGAAGTGTTCAGCTGCTATTGTTTTGGTATTTTAAAAGTGTTTATAGGTTCAAAGTGTCAGCCCATTTTAATGAAACATAAATTCATTTCCTATTTAATTCCAAAATACATTTGCACTTTTATTGTTTCCATGAAAAGTTGGTGGTTTTGTTTGAATATTTCACTGTAATAATAAAAAAACTTTGTTAAAGCATCTGTGCCTCAAGATTTAAATTCCTTGTTGCCTTTTTTTTTTTCACTAAAAGCTACCTGCAGCCACCAAACTGTAATTGGTAGGTTTATGTGCTCTTTAGAAGACTACTAAAGTGGCAAAATGATGGAAAAACAGGAAGTCCACGCCTTGGGAGTTGTGCAGATGTGAAGGAGAGCCAGAAGAGAGAGTGAAGCACGGCTGGCACTCTGGTGGTGCTGACTTCTGAAATGGAACACATTGGGGTTTGTGGTTGGCTTGCTCAGAGTTCGTTTCCTTGGCTCCAGTGTCGGGTTGCTGCAAATCTCTTTCTGGTGCTTGATGAAAAGTGAGGACTTTGGTGTGATCCCTCAGCATGGCATGTCCAGACACGTCTCCGTTCCAAACCGTGTAGGTCATGCTTTTATTAAATATGGGAAAAGTCCTGCTGAAGCCAGCAGGAGTTTTGTGGATGGGCCAGCAAATTACCTGTCCTTTATTAGTCTTTGGTAAGATGCAAGAACTATACACATGGCTTGTGCTGGTGTCCCCTATTAATGAAATAACAGCAAGACCCTGAGCTTTTAAATCATTGAATCAAAGCCAGGCTGGAAGTGGCTTTCTCTTCTTTGTGTGCCTGCCTTTACCTCGCAGAAGCTGCTTCTGTGAGAGGGGCAGCAGTTGCTGGCACAGTGTGGCTAATGGGCTTCTTGCTGGCAAAGTCTGGAAAAATGTCAACATTTAGTGTCAACACTCAGCCACCCAAGTCAGCATGGTGAAAATGTATTTAGAACTTCACCTCTAATAACATTATCTCTTATTAATGGCTTCCTTGAAGGCAATAGCCATCCTCTGATCTCCATTCAATCCTTGCTCTGAAATATTTCTCTGTTTGAAGCTCGAGTTCCTATTCATCAGGAAAGAAACACTACTTTCCTTTTGTGATAAATCTGTTAACAAAAAATTAACTGGCCTAAGGACTTGCTTGCTTGGTGTTTAAAGAAAAGCCTGTTTGCATCCAACTCATTGGATAAATTGTTTAAAATCTTTCCATCCTTTTGCAAATACCTCCTTGTAATGCAGCCAAGGTCAGCAGTGAATTGCTGATTAAATACTGCTAATGCAAGTTAAAGCTGTCTGGAAGGGAAGGGAGCCTTATTTGTGTATCCCATTTTCGTAAGACTCCAAAATGTTTCAGACACGGGAAATTTCCTGTTCCAGGCTGGTTGATTTCTTGTGTCACCTCTTTAAATGTCTGCCTGGTCAGTCTTCCCTGAGGTGACATAATTTCAGTAGCTGGCAGAAGAGTGGCCAGTCCCACTTCTCTGGGGCTGACAGCAGTGGGAAGCTGGTGGTTGAGGAAGGAATAAGGACTGGCACCCCTTCAAGCACAAGGATTCTCCTTCAGTGCTTGCTGGTGCTTTGGAGCACAGTGCTGTGCTTACTGGAGTAGCTCCCAGCTCTAAAACAAGCAGGATATGGAGGGCTGACCATGGATAGATCTGTCTGGGTGTCTCAAACCTATAAGGTGGCTGATTAAGAGACTACCTCTGCTCTTGTGTATGTGCCTTCAGGGTCCTGTTTTAAGTAAGTAAGCAAGAATTGGCATATTTGCTTTCTAAGAGATCAGCAGCAGACCTATTTAGGTAATGTGTGTTCTGTGTCTGTAAACAGCCTGTGGATTCAAGTAACGATTTATATGCAAAACTCTTAAAGGTTGTTACCAACGTGTGTGCATCAAATGTCATCGTGTACCAGGCTCTGTGTTAAGCCTTGGTTTTTTTATTTTTAAAGGATAGCAATGGTGATTCAGAAACTCTGAAGAATTCTGTGTACTCCAATGACAAGCTGCTTTTCTTGACACCCCTGGGAGTTCCTCCTCCTTCCCCAGCCCCGCCCCCAAACAAAACAAAACAACAAACAAAAACCAAACAAAAAAACCCCCACCAAACCCCTGAAAAAATGGGACCAGAGCTGCATAGAGAATACTCATCTCTCTGGGCTGGGCTGGATGTGACAAGGGTTTATTAGTGATTGCATGATACTTGTGATTGTCTATTGGCTTGTATCCCTGCCACAGAGTCCCCACGATAATCTGGGTGGAGGGGAGGGAAAAAGGGGATGTAAGGAAATGAGCAGACAGTCTTGATGGAGATAGTGCTGTGAAGATTACCAGCTGTCAAAGAAGAGAAGATACCAAAAATTACCAAAAATTTATGATGGATTTCTAGGGAAGAAAGTGTAAGAGTTGCTTTGAGAAGTCTCACTGTACTGACTAAAACAAATAGCTGTAGAAACAGGAAGAACAGCAGCCAAGGCCAACCAATAGCCCACTTCTCCCCGGCAATTTCAGTCCACTCCTTTCAGTTTCAAGTAGGGGAGAAGAGAAACTTGGAGCTCAATTCACTGGCAAATCTATGTGTGTACTGCTTCAGAGGAGGGCAACAGAGAGGGCAACTCTTGGCTTTCTCTTTCAGGGTTTAATCCTGTGCAAAATTAAAATGCTGAAATACAAAACTCCCATCGAGGGAGGGCGTGTTTGGGTGCAGTTTGCCAATCTGTCTCCTGTGCTCCTCCAGATGACAATCAGGGATCACTGGTTTGAAGGCAAGTCAAAATTCAGTTAGGTTTATGCTGGAAACTGCTCTTGAGTTTCCCAGTTCCTCCTGACATGGCACAGGGAGCTGCTCCACTGCCTGTGCAAGTGAAATGCCAGAGCAGCCGCTACAGAGGAAATGAGTCATTCCTCTATTTCTGTTGCAAAAGTCTTCTCTGTGCTGTGCAATGCATTTAGGAATATATTCCTACTGCTTCTTGGAAGTTCTCCCAGGACCACGTTTAGGCATGAAAACATCAGCAAATGAACAGGCACATTACAGACTTTTTCTTCATTTAAATCGGCTGGGTAGGCTTGGCTTCTGCAGGAGTGATTTTCAGGAACCCTGAATTTTGTGCAGTTCTCACCTCGAGGTCTGTTTGCTGGTGGAGGGGCTGCTGCCCAAGAGGTGATTGTATGGGAGTATGAGTGTGTCTTCTGAGCATCTCTTTTTGTCATGCCCCGTTGGAAGCTTGTTGAAGTGTGTTTCAAAAAAGAGAAACCTGCTAGTCACAGGGATAGTGAATCGTGGGCACTTCTCCAAAAAATATTTCTGCACAGAGCCTGTATGCTTTCCACAGAAACCACTTGATCTCAGCAGTCATTCAGGCCTTACCAAAAATAATGACATCTCCTGAATAGGAAAAAAAAAGGGGGAGTGGGGAGGAGAACAGCAGCAGTAAACTCTGAGAAAGCAACAGGCCCATTTGTCCCTTTTTATTTCAGTGTGGTCCTTTCCAGAGTGCTGTGAACAGACACTGAACTGCCTGTTGGCACAGTGTGGATGGGGCAGTACCTGAGAAGCATCAGGCCTCTGTCTCCTCACTGCTGCACTGGCAGATGGATGATTAAATAAAGTGAACTGGCACTCTGTTGTAGCTTCTGCTGTGGGAACCCTGGAGATCTTGGTAGGAATTGGGCAAATCGTCCATTTTCAAGTCTCTCAGCAGTCTGACTTGTTCAGGAATGAAGGAAGTCTTGGCCAAAGGTCTGTAGGTGCCTAAGGATGAGTTTTGTCTGACAGTCTGTTTATCTCTTGGCTCTTTGAGTGCTGTCTGCCTTGAAATGCAGACTCTTCACGATGTGCTGCACCTGGCTGGGGGCACCAGTTCCAGCAGAGCAGCAGCAATGCAACTTTACTGTGACATTAACCCCTTGCATTTTACAGGTGCTTCTTAAAATGTTCCCACTTTCAGTTACACGACATGACTTTCAGACATGCTGAGTGTGTGAGGGAGGGACAGAGGGAGACTGGTTGCAAAACACTGACTTCTGTGGTTTGCTTCTTGAAAACGTTACTAGTGCTCCAGGAAACCGTATAAATCTTGTGTGCAGAGATTGTGTGCACAGCAGCATTTTAAATTTGCCTCTTGAAATCATTTTCATTACCCAAAGGGTGTATAGGGGCCCATAACGAGCTTTTAACACTCAATTCCTCAAGGAAGAATTGTTATGGCCTTCCAAAACGATCCCTGTGTTAAGTGGCAATTAAGAGCTAATTATAATGAGATGCTGTTGGATGAGATTAGTATCTGATCTAGAATGACAACAGAGACATCCACATAAATAAGCTGGAGGGGAGATGGTGGGAGAAAGGGATGAGTAGGGAAGGCAGCAGGTACACTGCAAGGAGGACAGGTGATCACCTTGGGGAACATGGTCATTACCTGGATGGTCATCAGAAGAGTCAGCCCTCAATGAAAACATGACAGTGTTTCTGAGGGAGAACCATGGAATTTGCGTGAACCTCTTCAGCCAAAGCTGTCAGGGCTTGTAACTCGTGCGGAAGGAGATGTGGTGTGAGCCCTGCTTCCTACCTCCTGAAATGTCAGCTGGTCAAAGTGCTGTTCCCCTGTCTCTGGCAGCTGGAGGGACTGTGAAAAAGGGTCATTTCAGTGGTGAAATTGATCTCTTTGGCTGATAAAGACCTTCATAATGAGACTTTCATTTCAAAGGGCTCCGGCAGTGCAGCAGTTTGAGTATCTGTTTGCCTGACTGCCATTAGACTAGCTGTATGTGAAGAGCACAGGTATTTTATTTGTATAAAACTGCTTGCTCTCAGAAGTCAGCAAACACAGCTACCCCAGAAACTTTCAAGTTACAGAGCAGAAGGGTAATTTTAAGATAATAAATTGCTTCTCTGATTGAACACAGGACCCTGCATACACCATATGTTGTCCTGACTGTTCTGGCATCTTTGCCCCTTGAGAGCACCTAGGGTTTGTTTTCAGCAGATCTCCCTGATCCAGGCTCACAGAGGGAGCAGGCTCTTGCAGTGAAGGGAGCAGACAGATGCCTCCTTTCTCCATCCTGCACAGTATTTTCATAACCTTTCAATGGCATCCCTGTGGAATGGGGACAAGATGGCAGTCACGTGCTGGCCACAGCAGCTCCCGTTCTTCCAGTGGGGGAGGAAGCCGGGATGAGATCAGATTTACTTTTGTCCATTTTCTGCTTGTTATTTGTGATCTGAAACTTATTTGTGTTGCTAACGAGGTCCCCAGTCCAAGGCTGTAAAAGGGATGCTGCAGGGAGGAGGAGAAGCAAGCTTCCTCCCTTGGGAGAGGGCTAAAGCAGTCCTTGACTCACAGAAACTGCTTTGCCGGGGCCAGTGGAAACAGTTTGTCACCCGTCATGGCAGGTGACACAGACTGAGCTATTGGCACAGTGGGATGAGGCACAGGGTGGGGCTGGACCCACACCAGGACATTGCTCAGGAGCAGGGACATCTTCCCTGACAGCATTGCTCGAACAACTGCAAGGTACTGGGCACATTATGGGGGAGGAACATTACATGCTGCTACCTATGTAATATAAGGAGCAGCCCCAAGATCAAAAGGGTTCCCATCTCATCTGTAAGAACAGGGTTTTCAGTCAGACACCCAGGGGAACTCCCAGCAGCAAGGAAGAATGTTATCTGGATTTTAGCAGATATTTGCATAGGAGCCATGGTTCAGTCTGTGATAAAAACAGGTTTGCCTTCCAAGCTCAGCTCTGAATGGCAGAAAGCATGGTGTGTGTTGCTGTGTGCGTAGTGATTTTGGTTTCCATTAATCTCAAAGAAAAGATTGCTTGTGAGAAGGAAATTTTGATTTGGAAAGGACTCGGTTCCTTTATATTGATTGCATTAAGCTGGATTTGCAGCCTCCCTCCTCAGCAGAGCTGTGTCCCACTGAAAATGCTGCAGGGTAAACACATAGAATGGAGAGGAGGGAAAGAATTCAACAGAAACAGAAAGGTGAAACCGGGGTCCTTTCAAGGCAGAAATATTTAGGAATTCCATTTATTTCTCAGCTACAGCACTGCAGTGCTTTAGAATGCAAATTGCCCCTTTAGCCCACCAAGTTTAGCTCTACTGCACGTTACAGTATTTTGCACATCTGCTTAATGAGATGTGCAAAACGGGAAAACCAGATGTAATGGTCTCTGCTGCTGTGAGGAGGCGACTGGAAACAGAACCTTTTGTCATAAAAACAGTCATGCCCTTCTGAACCTGTTGAATTCTGAAGCTGTCTTGGGCAGATTTTTGCAAATTATGATTTAGTATTTGCAGCTGAATGATCCTGAACATGTCCTAGTAGTTGTTCCTTTGCAGCTCAGAAGTGGGTTTTGCTGCTGTTGATATTGTTTTTTTCCAAAGGCTGTAAACAATCTCTATTTTTCTGTTTTGTTAATTTGTTTCATAATTTAAAATCTTTTCTCTTATGAGCTATATTGAAATGGTTTTGGATAACTTTTCCTGTATTTCACAGCTGCATGGCCCAGGGCTCAGTTATAAAGCCTTGCTGATCCAGTTGAAGAAAGTGTGCTTGACCACATGTTTCTGTGTTAATTTACATCTTTAAGCCACTGCTTGGAAAGGAGAAACCTGTAAATTCTGTAAATTCTAGTTCCTTCCCTGTCCACTTGACAGGGGTTTGATGTAGTGAAAAAAAAACCTATGAATATGAATTGTGACTTGCCAAATTAGTGTGAATTAAATGGGAAGAGTCATAGCACAGTTATTCAAACAACTTCCAGGGGATGAGACTGTTCTAAAATAAGTCATCCATGAGTCTGTAACACAACCAAAGCTCTCAGGTTCATTTTACAACTCTATCCCTGAGTCTCAGAGAGATGATGTTGAGACAGGGTTTGCCTTATTCTATAAATCCCACACTCTGGCCTTTTTAGAAGATATTATCTTACTTTTTAAGGTGGGCACTGAAAGTATCTTGAGTACCTTTATCTCTAAAGTTGTGTCACCTTGAAGGCCAGGTTGTGTCCCCATTTGCTCAGCCCCTTCACCAGGATCCTACTCAACCCCCAGGGCTTGGGAAGCCACATCTGCAGCTCCCACCCAGCTCCTCTTGGTAAAGTGACTCTTGTTCCACTGAGTTTGTCTTCCTGAGAAATGGGGACACTGCTTGGCTCAGACTGGTGTTCCTTGTTTCTCAGTCATTAAATTGGAAAAAAAAAAAAAAAAGGAAAGAGAAATTTACTTCTAAAATAGAGCTCTCTTCCTTAGGAATTTGCTTCAGTGGGGACCGTGAGATATTCTCTCTGTAATGATTTATATTACAAAAATAGCTCTGTCCTATGTCTGCAAACAGTTAGAAATGTGAGCCTGGAAAAGAAATCTAGCAGCTAACTCCTCAGCTCTACAGCTTGAATAAACCACTCATAAACAAAATGAATTACAAAAGCAACTGAAGAACTAAACTTCCCTATAAATACAATGTTCTCTCCTCGGAAGTCTGAAAATACTCTGGGCTTTTTAGCCTGACCCAAAGCCTGCTGTATCCAAGCTTTTTTGGCCTCAGTGCAGGGAGTGAGTTCCAAAGCAGCAGAGTCCCGGTGGCGCTGTGCCTCCTCCAGGCTCTCTCCCACTGCTGAGGCTGTGCAGCCAGCGGGGACCCTGCGAGCCAGTGAGCCACAGGTCACAGGGGTCCCATCTTTATTGCAAAATGAGGTCGTTGAAAGAACACGACCTCAAATTCATATTTATACATCTGACCTGGCAGTCACCGTGCCCCCGCACCGCGCTCCGCTGCAGAAACTCGGCTCACACAAGTGACACTGTGTGAAGCCACCCAGGGCTCTGCTGTGCCGGGCCGTGGGCAGCGTGCTGGAATGGAGCATGACCTCACTGGGCGGTGACAGCTCCCTCCGGGGACAGCTTTCCTTTGAGCAGGAACTTGGATTGGAGTGCTCGGTACAATAACATACGGTGCTTGCTTCCTCGGAGCCTGCATGCCCTTTGGCTGTGGTTTTTATCTCTGTTTACTATAGAAAAAGCTTTAGCAGATTATGCTGTGTCATTCAGTTCTCTGCCAGAGTGTATGTTAAACTAGAAAGTGTGTGAGTGCAAAAAAAGTAGCTGTATTTTTTCTTGTGGCGTAGGCAAGGTCATTACAAATTATATGAGGCAATGAGGATGTGAAGATCTTAGATCAAATTTAACTGCTTTATCTGGAGACTTAAGAAAAGAGAAAAATGTGCTTTCACTGATATTGCCAATTAGGGAGCTGCCAGGTGGCCAGTTAATAACTCAGATGTGCTGCAAGATGCAGCATCAGCAGAGGCTGTTTGTGAAGTGAAGCAGAGGAGAGTTTTCCAGGGCACAGCACCAGCCGGTTCCTCCTGGCTACGGGGGTGACTTGGGTCCAGGAGATGTGACAAGAGGGGGAGCCTGGGGTAGGTAATGCCAATCCATAAATGGGTAAGAGCTTAGGAAAATTGCAGAGCAGAAGGAAGGAAATGCAATGAAATCTAAAGAGCAGTTGGCCACTGGCAATGCAGAAGCCTGGAAATGGTGTCTTGACTTCACATAGGTGTCCGTGGTGTTGATGGGCTGATTTAGAGGCAGCTGAGACCAAAGGCTGGGTGAGTCATGGAAATGGGTTGTAGCACCTTCCCCTTTTGTCACTAGCTGAAATCTGTGTCTGTCACACTGATGTCAGCCCAGTTCCTTCTGGAAACTGCATCATCACTGGCACAAGATCAGTTGCTGTGACTCTCTCATGCCTCAAGGGACCAGAGCCTGAGACAGAGCTGGAGCTGAAGCCCAGGCTTCTTGCTGATCGTTGAAGTACACCAGGAATGATGTAGGAGAAGGGGGTAACCTTTCACTACCCCAAACGGAGCTGTCTGGGCACGATGCCCAGTGGGAATTTGGGATTGAAGGGAACAGCACGTGAGCCTGGGAGGCAGCCGGCAGGGTTGAGCTTGCAGCTTTGCCATCAGCAGGAAGCAGAGCTCAGCTCAGCTCACTTCAGGCATTCCCTGCCACTGCCCCTGCCACCGAGTCAGACATAGAGCTAGAATAGATACAGGTCCCTATGGCAAAGCAAAGCCAATCCTGGCTGCTGAAAGACTGGGGGTGGGGGCCTCTCCTGGGTTGTAGGAAACAGTCCTGCTCCTGGTTGCCCAGAACTTCATGAATAAAACCTCCTGGACTTGCCTCTTCAGGGTACAAACGCAAGGCAGAAAAAAAAGCGTGAAAATCACAGGGGGAAAGAAACTGCATTTCCATGAAGCCTGAGGAGTTCTGAAGAGTTAATTGCAGATACCTTTATTGGAGGGATGCTGCTGTGAGGAAATGAAGTCAATTCTGTAACGACAAGAGAAGCTGGACCTTTATCACCTGCCAACAGCAGTGGGGAAGCACCAGCTATAGTGGCTTGCCATTTATAAAAACATCTGGAGATAAGCTTATTTTTAGGCAGAGTGGTAGCTGGCTGTTCCAGCAGACTCAAGTGGTGATAATAAGGATTTGGCAAAAAGAACAGCAGAGGAAGACACCTCATCTTACCTTGTATAGCCTCTGTTCTTCTTGCTTCCCCCTTGCAGCAGAAAGCACTGTCAACTGCTTTAGTAGGATTCAAATGAAAATGCTCAGAAATAGCCATCAGATTGCCTTCCTTTGTTTTTTTTACTTTTTCAGAATGATGTTCTTTTCTCTTAAGGCACAAAGAGGCTGAAAGTCTTTGGGTAGGTTTGGGCATGGCATGGCATTTTTAATACCAATATCCCTGGTTTGGTTTGTCTGAGAAGCTGCTGAACTGATTTGCTGTGCTGGAGGTAGATTGTGCTACTTGCTGGGCTGGTTGTAATGATTTGAGTGCATGCTTTGGATGTAGCTGATGTTATTCCCAGTGTGTATTAGTAAGAATAGAAATCTGCCATAAAATCATGTTCTGTGAAAGCAGTATTCATTTTCTAGTTTTCTGCTTAAAAATTCTGCATTTGCAAGCCTCACCATCTGCATCACAGCCATCACATGTGGGAAGTATGGAATGTGTCTTATCAGACACAGAGCGTGCACAGCAAAGGACATCCAAAGGTTATGTTGTCATCATGTCAAATGGATCTGTTTATTCTGAGTGCTGTAGAAGCAGAGCTTAATCAGAGCATCAGCCATATGCAGATTTGAAATTAGATTTTACAATAACCACCTGTCTACTGTTTAGAATCCTTGTCATATTCCTTGGGTTAGAGCTGCGCTTGCTTAGTGAATATGTGTGCTGGGAGAAAATCATCTAAAAGCCTTCATGATGTAAAAAGCACTTAAATGTATGCATATGTATGAGTGTGCAAGGGGAGCACATGTATCTTATGTCTTTGTGCTACAAGCTGCTACCAAAGCATGTCAAGGGGAAAAGAGGGCATTCCTTTCATGTAAAAATCAATAATATTGGCGACTCCCCACATAAACTTCTTTTACTCTTCTTTTTTGGCTCATAATTTTTATATGAGTCAGCCAAAAAAGTCACTGTGAAGTGATGCAGCATTTGAACTTTCTCTTCCGCAAAAGTTTTTAAAGGAATAAGTACAAATATGCACGTAATGTTTGTGTAGTGCCTGCCACAGTTTTGTGACTCACAGCATTCTGCCTTTAAGGAGTCAAAAAAAAACCTGTCTGAAAGCTGAAGCCTCTCTCCTCATTATGTTGCAACATGAAAAAAAAAAAGAAAACCTGTGCGTTTGGTTATTGCAAGCTGCATCAAGGCGGTGGTGAAAAGAGCAACAATATTCAAAGTAAAGGTTGACATTTTAAACACTGGCACTTGGAAATAAGTGGAATTAAAAGGAATTGCAGAGCAAAAACTGACAAATAACTTGTACCACCATTTAATCATATGCTCAAAAATGTCTGAAACAAGTAAGCATTACAGGCTTCTTCTTGCTTATCTCCACTGTGATAATTATTCTTCTAAAGCAGTAGCTGCTCTCCCTGGGGAAAAAAGAGAGGTTTTTGGGGTTTTTTTGTTGTTTTTTTTTTTTTTTTTTAATTCAGATCTTGGCCCTTCCCACGGAAGTCAACGGCAGTTTTTCATTGAATTCAATGAGAACTTAAATGGGCCATTAAACGAGATCAGTAATGCAAGAGCTTTCCAAAGACATCCTGGCCCAGATGCTCTCTCCTTACCACAGGGAGCAGCAGTCACCAGTGTTCTTAGGCTGGCCAATATCTGAAGCTGTAGTGTCCCCTGCTCCAGAACAGGAGATGTTTTCACCACTCACCATCGCCAACTGAAATGTGGTGAGTCAGGGAGGTGCCCTGACCGCCTGGCTGAGCTGAAAGCTGCTGTCTGTCTGCTTCTATCCAGGGTTTAGAGTGAATCAATGTACCAGGAAGGTGCCAGAAGTGTAGCCTGAGAGCTTTCTCCAAAACCGAGGGCAGAAGCCTTCCTTTGCACCAGGATGCTGGGAAGCCTCCAATTTGTGTGACACCAAGGGGGTGATCAAGAGAACGGCTGAAAAACTCCACTTTTCCTGTGCTTCCCCTTTCAAGAGTTTGACCTCAGGGGTGTTTTGCTACTTGAGTTCTCCAGGTGCAACCACCCCCGTGGTGGGATTTGCCCATTGCTGGACCACGTTCCCTCCCACCCTTCCTCTGGCTAGACCCAACACATCAGCGCAGGGACAGGACGCTCACTGTGGTCTGTGGGTTACAAGCTCACTCCTCGCTCCAGCTCCTCATCTCAGCTGGGGAAGGCGTGAGTTTGTACGTTTTGACTTTGTTCATTCAAGCTGACAAAACAACTGCATCTGTCTTGGAACTCAGGTGTGTCTTCTCATCCAGCGAACTCTTCGCGGGAAACCACTGCTGTGAAATCGCTTTATCAGCCACGGCCATCGCTCGCACCTGCCCAGCCGTCCCTCGCCTCCACCGGCACCTCCCGCGCCGTGTCCCGGGGGCCAGGAGGGGCTCGCATCCCTGAATTTCCGCGCCGGGCCCTCTGGAGGTCAGTGTTCGCCCGCGCTGCGGCGGACCTGTTGCGGGCCCGCGGAGGCTCCGCGGGCAGGGCCGGGCCGGGCCGGGCCGGGCGGGAGCTGCCCGCCCGCTCGGAGCGCCGGCGCC
>WAAE01024597.1:52166-135321 GCA_013400495.1 Nicator chloris
CCGGGGCGGTGCCGCGCTGCGGCGCGGCGGGCGCGGGTGGGGCCGCGCGGCGGGAGGTGCCGTCCGCGCCCGCGGAGCCCCGCGGAGCCATGGCGTACATCCAGGTGCGTGCGGGGCGGCGGGCCGGGGCTGATCCCGGGGGATTGGGAGGGGTGTCCCTGGGGCGTCTGCGGGACGGCTGCGGTGCCACGGCGAGCCCCTCCCGTGCTCCGTGCCCGGAACGGGTGCGCAACTTCGGGTTAACTTCTGGGGAGGAGTTCCCGGAGGCGACAGCAACCCCCGGCGAGGGGCCAGGCGGGGCCGGGGCAGGAGCGGGGCCGGCAGCTGTTGCTAGCGAGACACCGGGGCAGGAGAGGATCCCCGCGGGGTTGGTGAGCAGCCCTCGGGCCTCTCTTTGCTGGGGGAGCAGGATGGCCCCGGGGACGTGGAAGCCCGTCCCGATCCCGCAGGAGGACCTCTCGGAGGGCAGAGGATGCTGAACCCCGCGGGCAGACTGACATGCGATGGGCCGCCCCAGCCTGGGCACGGTCCGGCGAGTGGGGGGCACCGGCGGGGTGGCGGGCACCGGCGCCCTGGGCTGCGGGGAGACCCGGGCTGCGCCGGGATGGATGAGCTCTCCCAGCATTGTGCGGTTCAATTTTTGTCGGGCTGGCTCAGACCCTGAGCGACCCCCGAGCCGCCCGCTTCCCCGCCATTGCCCCGAGCGCAGCCTCCCAGTTCGCGATGAGCCCGAGCGGCGGGCATCTCCAGCCGGGCGGGCGCTGGTACAGACCCCGCCGCCGGCGCTACCCGTGCCCCCCGTCGCTCGGGGCCGTGTCCCTCTCCGCTCGCCCCGCCGTGCCCCCGCGGTCCCCTCCCGCTCGGGGCTGAGCCGCCGCCGCGCCCGGCGGATGGGAGCGGGGATGCTGAGGGAGCTGCCCCGGGAGTCGGGCTGGAACAGCCGCGGATGGACCCCGCCCGAGGTGTCCTGGGGGCTCGGGGCTCCCGGCGCCCCCCGGCTCAGCGGGGTCTCGAGTGGGGCCGGGCAGGCCCTCAGCAGCACGGCCGTCGGGGCCCGTGAGTACAAGGTGGGGGTACCCAGGTGCGGAGCAGGACATCAGCAACACCCCGTTATCCCGACACCGGGGTGTCAGTCATGGTGGGATGGTGGGGGATGTGTGCCTGAGGGGACCGCACTGTCCCCAGGCTGCGGTGTCCACTGCCAGTGGTGCTTGTGAGCCTTTCCTGTGGCGTAACTGCGGGGGCAAAACGCGGTGACCAGTGAGAACCCCACCCTGCTGTAGCATCCCTGGGGGTACTGCCACGGTGGTTTGTTGTCACTGGTCTGAGGACCTGGCTGGGACTGGCGGCTCTGCTAACTTGGAGCAGGTAACCCCCACCCAGGGGCCTTGCAGCAGGTTGTGGAGAAGGAGCCCTGCCCCCAGCCTCGCCTTTGATGCGGGTTCAGTCGTGGCTGGAGACTCCCATCTGGCTTGGTCTCTGCTCGGCCAATTGGGATGATGTGGAGGAGCATGATGGTGCCTCCCTGACCCTGGCGGCTGAGCCCTTCTCCAGGGGTTGCTGAGCACATCGCAGCTGCTGTGCTCCCGGGGATCCCCCAGCGCCGGCCCGCTGGTGCAGCCTTCCCTGAAGCCCTGCCCTTCCCCAGCTCTGCCCCTCGTGCGTGGTGCCAGCGAGGTGGGTGAACAGGTGGTCGTGTTTGCTTTCCTTTCATGGGCCCCTGCATTTCAGCCCTACGTGGTGCTGTTGACTTGTTTACCTCTTCAGCACTATATAATATTCAGCTCTTATCCCTGCCCTCCCATTTGTGGGTGGTCACAGGCTCACTCTGTCACCGTACTGTGGGATGGTTGTGTGTGCCCTCGGGGCTGGCGGCACACGGGGGTGGCTGCACATCGCTGTGACTGCTGGTGACCAGGAGGGCTGTTCCATGAGTGCCTGCCCTGTGTCCCTGTGGGCCGTTTGGAAAAGCCCTCTCTTTGCATGACGCGCTCCGCCGTTCGATCGCGTGGCACCGATCCAGCCGCTTTGTTTTAGAGCCGTTTAAATATCCTCCTTGCAGCTCTGCTAAACCACTGTAGCTTTGGCTGCAACTTTGCATTAATAAGGAATGATAAAGCCCTTTTAACCATTTAGCATTTTCTTAAACAGTTGGCCCATGGGTATCTGTAATCGCTGTCTTGTCTCATTGCACTGCAGCTCTTCTAGGCTTTTAACTGCTCCTAACAAGTGGTGGCTTTTTTGACAAGCACTGGCTTCCAAGAAGTTTAAAAGGAAGGCTTGCACCAAAACGTGGGCCATGGGAGAGTTCTTGGAGCTAAAGGCAACTTCTGCATCCCAGCTTCTTCAGAAAAGGATGCTTGTGTTGTGTCATGAGCATAAAGCCAGGAACAAATTGCTTCATTTGGAAGAATAGGATGGAGTTTTTTGTGGGGTTTTTTTGGTATTGTTTTGTTTGGTGGTTTTGTATTGGCTTGGGTTGGTTTTTTTTTTAGGGATTCCCCAAATACAAGACAGCCAGGACAAATAGGAAACTTTTAGACATTATCAAGGGAATGCAATAGGTAAGACATTTCAGCAGGTATCAGAAATGCTAGTGAGTCTCCAAAGGAAATGGGTCCATTTTATATATATATATATATAATGTTCCAGCGGTGGCTTTGTGAATAAAAACTGGTTTGTGGTGCCTTCTTCCTTTGCTGTAGATTTTCTCTGTGGCTTGGGGGAGATGGTTGCAGTGCAGATTTTTGAATGAGAGTGTGGGACTCAAGCCTTTAACTTCTATCTTTTGTGTTCTTCAAGTCACATCTGAGGATGAGGCTGAAGGTTCCCAGAGATATGTATGTAATGGAGAGTATTCAGTCTGTAACCCTTTCTAGAAATGTTGCTTTGAGTTGGCATTGGAACTGTGTTGATATGGGCTGAATGTGGAGAAAAGTCTTTTTTTTCCACTGAAAAATTTGGATATGGTTTGATGTCAGCAGAAAGTAGTTGCTGCAATTAGAAGCAGGTTACTAAAGAAAACAAAATAAGTGGTTGCATGTGATACCCATTAGCAAGGAGCAATGAGTAGGATTTTCATGCTTCAGAATGGGAGTTTTGCTTGTGGGAAAGGAGGAGCAGAATGAGCTTTGTAGAGAAGGACTGGAAATGGCAGAAGCTGATGCCTGGTCAGATCTCTCCTTCCTCTAACGTCTACAAGGTACTGTCTTGCCAGAAATTCAAACTCATCCCAGGCTGGGGCATGTCATGGCAAAAAATTTAAAGTTGTTTGAGCATTGCTAACATGTTTTTGTCTTTTTAATTTTGTTCCCCTTTGCTTCATCCTGGGTGTCTAAAAGGACAGTTGGAACCAATAAATGAGGTGAGTTAATCTGATGATTCACTCCCTGCTCTGTCTCCTCGCTCCATCCTGAGGGGATTGTCTCGTGTTTTCTCACTCTTTACTGATGTCCTAGATATTAAGCAATGCACTGCATTTTGGGCTGGTAATTTTTTGGTTTGCAGTGCCCAGATTTTGTTTATGGAAAAAAAATGTGTGCGTTACTGTAGCAGAAAGCCATGTTCCTGTGAAGTCTTCCCTGCAGATCAGGTTCCTCTGAGGAAACCCCTCATGGTCCGCACTCGTGAATACTGCAAATGTCTGGAGTATTTTGGGGACATAACTGTGAGGAATCTCTCATACACTTTATTTCTTCAGTTTCTCATGAGCATTTCAAGGTCACATACAGTTGTAAAGCAGTTTGACCCTGGGTGCAGGTGCTGTGCCCTTGCAGCTGCGTGTCTCCCACTGTGCCCACAGAGCAGTGCCCTTGTGCTGTTTAATGAGCCCTCTCTCATGAACAGCAGAAGTTGGGGCTGGTGTGGGTGGGAAATGAGCTGAAGTTTGGCTCTCTGCTCCTCCCAGAGCAGAGCTTTGAGGTGGGGGGAAGGCTGTGGGGATGGCATGGAAATGGGGCCACAGGGTGCTGCTGCTCCGATGGGGAGCTGGCAGCACTGTTACAAGTGGTGCTGCCAGTGCCATCACAGAAACCTAAGAAATGAAAGACTTTTCTGGGTCAACTCTTCTTCTAAAAAATAGCATTGAAGCTTCTTCATTAAATTAATCATAGTAGCAGAGCAGAAGCATGAGGATAGTGTGCTCACACTAATCCACTTTAGTGGGGAGTTTCTTGGGCTGTAATGCTCCGTGGGTATGGATTGTACAAATATTACTGGTATGTCTACAGGGATGAAGTGTGTTCACATTGCTGTGTTAATTAAATAGATCCTTGCTGGATTAAATTGAAGCTTTCACTTATCTTCTGGTTTTAATTCCTTCTGTTGTAAGTTTGCTGATCTATTAGATTGTTGATGTGTGTGGAGGAATATGCATGTTTCCACTCCAGCATATTGCTGTGCCATAGTGCTTGTAAATCACCCTCTTGCCAACCTCCATAATAATACATTGCTGTTAGAGGGGAAAATACCTGCAGAGAATGCTTATTTTCCTTCCTTGTTATGGCATCAGTGGGCTTGGGCTGGTAACTGCATAGCACTTGTCTGTTGGTATAGATGAAATAAATACAGTTCTTAATGTTCTGTTGCAGAAACACAAACACAGCTGAATGTTTTTTTCTCAATAGCTATTGATGGGTTGTAATCTTGTACTTTGGTTTGCAATGGCTCCAGGGTCTGCTCGCTCGACTCTCCGATCTCTTGCTGTGCCGGTGGACTTGCAGAAATTGCTGTCAGAAGTGTTTTGACTGTAGCTGTTGTCAAACAAATGAAGATGAAGTCGAAATCCTGGGACCTTTTCCTGCTCAAACTCCAGCCTGGCTGTAAGTTTAGATTCATGATTTTCTAGCTTTAACCAAGGAGTAGGAATGCTCAGCTGTGATGAGAGTACTGATAAGAGTTGCAGTGGGATATTCAGAGGATGCCACTTAGGGAGCAGGAACCTCCTGAGGGTGGGAATGCAGGGTACTCCTGGCATGGTGAAAAAGGGCAGCTCTGTTAACTCAAATAGCAAGGTTAGTCTTTGTAAAAACCTTTTCTGATGGATAAGACAGAAGTTGTTTTGTAAGCTGGCATAACAAGCTGATAACTGGTTTAGCTGTTCCCCCTTCTCTAAAGATGCCTTTCATCTTCAGTCCTATTTCCTCTACAAATGGACCAACCCTTTGGAGCACTTCAACTTGGCTGAAATGCTGATGAGGTTGTTTTGAAATACTTTCTTATCCTAGCGTGAAGGTGGTTATCATACAGGCAGATGAAAGGCATAGCTCCTACGTGCTCTGAAGGGGAAATTCATTTAAAGTTTCATTTAGCAGGACTTGATCTTGTGCGTCACCACAGTACTCTTCAGAATTTCTTCTCAAATCATTAAAGAACCACAGCACCAGGTCTTATCTGGAGCTTTGATTAGTATGTTTGCAAATCCACTACAAAGGAAGTCAGTGAAGTCTTTCCTCTTTTACTCCCTCTCAGTCAGCAATCCGCAGCACAGAGGTGACCCCGTGGAGGCAACAGTGAAACCAAGAAGGGAGCAGAGCTCTCTGGGGTTTCAGTGGCTGCCTTGGCAGCTGGGCTGGGCTGTCTGTGGAGCAGACCATTTAATGGACACAGCTTCAGCGTGCCCAGAACTTGTGGCACAGGAGAGGCGTGTTCAGTGCATCATGTGATGCTCAGACTTTGGTACCTGGGCACTGAGGCACGCAGGTAATTTCATCCACTCCTGTATGTGCTGTTACTCTGTGTCAGCCCTGGAAGGTTCATGTCTTGGTGCCGCATGAAATAAATGTTCTCGTGTTTAAATCACAGTCTTGTCCACATACTCTTTTGAATTCAGGTAGAACAGGATGGTAATTAATACTGAAGCAATAAAAATAGAGCTGTTCGAGATGTGTTAGCATGGTTTTTAAATGTGGAGCAGCATATTTAAGAGTCTGATTTATGCTCAGGAACGTATTCACCTGCAATTAATGGGGAATGGAAACAAAATCAATGCTAAATAGGAAAGCATCGCACACAGGAGAGCACCGTGATGAGGTTGCAGAATTGGATGTGGAAAGATTGGTGGAGGGGCAATTACATCTTGGGAACAAGTAGCTGGGCTTGTGGCAAGAGGGTGATTCAGAGCTTATCTGGTGTGCTGAGCAGCGGAAGGGACATCCTGTGTATTTTGGGGTGTGGAGAGATTGTACCAGGGTGTAATTTTTGACTCTTGGATTCTCCTTCTGTCTGGCTAAAGGGGTGATATGGGTGCTGAAGCCCTGTTCTTATTATCTGAGATGTATGGTGGCTTTGCAGATGAGTTGGACTTTGCCACGGCCAGAGAACATGGACACCTTTGGACTCGTAAAATGCTCTCTCCAGCCTGTATTGTTTGCACCCAGTCCTGCTCCATCTGAAAGCCTTTACAATAGCTGCTTGGAATGGCCATAAGCAGAGGACAACACTCTCTGGTAGAAAACAGCCCAGTTCTTCAACCCTGTTGCACTTTATGCTTCACTTCCAGATGCTCACAGCCCTGGGAAGGGTCCCTGTGACCCCAGCCCAGGCCATTTATCCATCTTCCCATCCAGCTCTGAGTGGTTTGGTGCAGTTAGGGTCTCCCTGTTCTGCTCTAGTGCTGAGGGAAGGTGAGTTCCCAGAGGTAAAGCCTGAGAGGGGCAGCAGGCACCAAAGAGGAGGACACAGGAGAGAAGGGGCTTTGCTTTGCCAGGACACCTGGATGCTGCCATGCCTTAGGGTCACTGAAGTCACCATCTCCTGTGACACAGGTGCAAACCTGTGATCTCTAAGGATGCCTGTCAACACACATTGATGTGTAAGTTGGAGATGAGGCTTTGCTTGCTTGCAAATGCTGTGGGCTTCTCTTGAGCTGGCATGGACACAAGTGGTGCCAGGCAATGTGATGACGCTTTGTGCTTCCAGGGTGATTTTGCTGGAAAATGATGAGGGAGCACAGAAATTATTTAAGTGAGGAGGACAAAGATAGGGAGAAGTAGAGGACCCAAAGAGATGTGACTGAGAGGAGAGGGGGAGAAAATGAGCATGTAGAGGAACAAGAGTCTGGAAGATGAAGAGGAAAAGGAAAAGGAAGTAAAAGGCAGGAGCCAGTTTGGTATATTTATTTGCTGATGAATAGGAGACCCAAGCATTTTGTGTGCTTGTTTAAGGTGGAAATGATCCCATGTTGACTCAGGAACCAAAGAAGAATTCTGTTTTCACTGTGTTGATCTTATGTTTTTATATCTCTATATGCATTTTTGGATGCAGGGAATGATTGCTGGAGTTAGGTGTGTGAGCAGAGTAAGAGTTTGGACGTGTTCTTAGAAGAAGGTTTTTAATGATCTGAAGTGCTCAGAGATCTGTGTATGCCAGTTGAACCCCTCATTCTTTTTTTTTTTTTCCTCTTACTTTTGAAGAGGGGGCTTTTGTATGTAGTGGAAACCTCTACAATGAAAAACAGGTTTGACGTCACCTTATTTTGCATTTAAATGCGTGCACTGAATTTGGGAACAGATCAATTTATTGTATTCCCTGCTTGCAGCCTGAAAGTGTTTTAAAAATAGATCTACGTTTTCAGCTGAGATCTTTCCATCTTGCCTATTTTTCGTGGGCCTGAGACACTGGTGTAATGTAGAATGCAATTTGTGCCTTCCTCACCGTCCTACCCAATCCTCAGGGGAAAACTGTTTTTATGGTCCTCATTGGTGAACAAGCAAACATCAAAATGCCCGTGGTTAATGACCCATCCTTTATATTTTGGCCCTAGGTTCTCCCTTTGGCAGTTCTGAGACACCTCATAGTCCTGACAATTCAGGAGTGGATGATAAAGCTGCAAGTTTAAGCCCTTCCTCTTGGGAGAATATGGATTTTTCTCACTTTCTGAATTTTTTGTAGTGGCAGCTTAGGAAAAAAAAAACAACCCATCCTGCAATGAATCCAGTTGCATTGACCTGAGTGCATGGTAGCTTCTTGTTATTTCATGAGGAGCACTTGCATCCTGGTCCTTGCAGAAATGGCTTGGGAATGAGGGTAGATGTTTGAGCTGCTTGTTATGGAATATTCTACACAAACCCCAAAGATAAACAGTGCACACTGTGAGACTGAATTGAAATCGGGACACGACTCCTCTTTCCAAAGGTTTGGATTAAACAGAAACAGGGCTGCTTTAACCAGAGCCAAAGTTTATTTGAGGAAAAATTATTGTGGCTCAGTAGCAATTTCCTTACTAAAGGTCATCTGTATGTTATTAACTCACTATTACGTTTACCCATTGTAGAACATCCTTAATGCCTCTCTTCCTGATTCCCTTTTCACCCTGCCCTGTTCTGTGCATTTGCTTCTCAAACACAGGCATATCCAAATGCCACCTGTGATTGTGTGGACCTGCATTTAGGCATGAAAAAGCTATTTGTGTTCCAAGTACTGATGATATATCAAACTGTATGGTTCGGGCTGCCTTTAATGGGCTGCAGGGCTGTGCAAATATTGCATGCCCCTTTTGGCAGAGGGTTTGGTTTTGATTATTAACAGAATTACTTTTTTTTTAGTGTGGATGAGTTGTGTGAGTCTGACTTGGTGAAATTTGCGTGGATCCTGCTGTGGATTTTGTGGGATTGGATAAGAATTTTCAGCTGGTTTGAGGAGTTTGTTTTTTTAATGCTTGTTGGGCTTTTCTGCAAGTTCTTAGAGGTTTGCAGAATATATCAATTGCTCTGTCTAGTCATTGGTTACTAACGAAAATGATTCTGTGTATTTCATTTATACCCAGCTGAGTTGTGCACAGAGAAAGGGTGGCTTGGAAGCAAAATTCACACAGAATTCCCCTTTGCTTTGCTCATTTTGTGCTGATGCTTTCCTTGTGATCTGCTGCTGCTTTCTGGCTGGTGGACTGGCTGTTTTGCAGGATGCACCACACGTAATGTACCCATGGTGTGATTCCATTTCCATCAGCAGCACTCCCCTGAGCACACAGCTGCAGACTTCACCTCCTGCAGTTGTTACTGTCTGCTCCTGCCCTTCTCTCAGTCGCAGTTGGGAGATCCTCACTTCTTTCAGGAGCCACTGCAGCTGTGAAATGTTGGGGTTTTTAACCAGTGTTGTTTTATATAAGAATAACTTGTGTGTACATATATACATTTAAACAAACTGAACGGGGAGTCGCTGTGGACTTCTCTATGATGCCTTCTCAAAGGTGCTACAAAACTTGCTTTATCGTTTAGATCCTGCCAATTTCACTGCTGCCACCAAGATCCCTGGGCAGTAAAATTATTGTCTGCTGTGAACCACATCTGGTTTATAGAAGTGGATAAAGAGCAGCCAAATATTTAAAAATGCATGCCAATAAATAGCAAATAACGAATTGTGTCTGTAGGATCAAGTTTTGAAACTTTAGTGGCAAACCTGCAATGTTTTACCAGGAGGTGTGTGGTAGGTTTGGGATATCTGAGCATGGTGATTTTCTGTGCTGGTCCATTCCTAGTGAAGTCTGTGCTTCCAAAGCTGTGAATTACAGCAGGAAGCTACTGTTTGAGGTTTGTGGTTTGTGGGGTTTTGGTTTGATTTTTTTCTTAGAGGGAAGGATAATGTTTCTGATCAACATCTGAGTTATATGCGCCTTCATGACTTGTGTCATGCCCTAATACTTATAAAACTCTGTTTGAAAGACAGGCAGAAAGGTGAAGAATCTGTTTTTTACATAGGTCTGAAGTAATTTGCTCAGGCTTTTGCTTGCCAGATAGATCAGGAGATACCCCACAGCATCGAGGAACGAGCACCAAGACTACCCCCAGAATGCCAGAACACGTTGTTATTCTGCATCTACTCCTTGTGCTGGGTTGAATCATCCAAAGGTCTCTCATTATAACAGGATAAGCAGCCAAAATGAGGACAAAGATGGAGACTCTGATAATACAATCAGCGAGCTGCCTCCCACTCTTCAGGATGTTTCCCCTGACAGAAGGCGGTCGTCGTCGGATACATCACGGTCCACTTACAGCCTCACGCGGCGGATTTCAAGTAAGGTCGTCCTTCCAACATTAATGTAATTCTTCTGGGGGACAAAATCAAACTGTACTGCTTGCCCTTTCATCTTTTAGACGGGGATCCAAGTCAAGTTGAAGGCACATTGATTAAAATCTCACGCTGTTTTGCAGGAGCACAGTGGAAGAGGCCAGCCCTGTTTTCCTTGCTGGAGCATGAGCGTGGTAATTGCACGTGCAGATGGACAGGGAGGGAAAAGTGCAGGAGAGCTCGTGCTTCAGCCTAGCTGAGGGTGCTGTTAATTGTTGGCACTGCAAGGGGGAGAAGCCCCACTGTGGAGCCTGTGCTGCCATTGCACAGACACGGAATAGCTGGACCCAAAGAAGCACCCAGAGCTGATTTGGTTTACAGGTGCACCTGTAATTGGTGTAGTGGACTTTCTAACAGTCGTATTTGTGTGTTTCTCTCATTCAGGTCTGGAGTCGAGGAGGCCAAGTTCTCCTCTAATTGACATCAAACCCATCGAGTTTGGAATCATAGGAGCTAAGAAAGAAATAGTTCAGCCAACTATCCTGCGAAAAACCTACACCCCAGATGACTATTTTAGAAAATTTGAACCGAGGCTGTACTCTCTTGACTCAAACAGCGATGACATGGACTCCTTGACAGATGAGGAGATCTTGTCCAAGTACCAGCTGGGCATGCTGCATTTTAGCACACAGTATGATCTGTTGCACAATTATCTAATAGTGCGAGTCATTGAGGCTAAAGATCTGCCTCCTCCGATCTCTTACGATGGTTCAAGGCAAGACATGGCTCACTCCAACCCCTATGTGAAGATCTGCCTTCTTCCTGATCAGAAGAACTCCAAGCAGACCGGAGTGAAACGCAAAACGCAGAACCCGGTGTTTGAGGAGAGGTACACATTTGAAATCCCCTTTTTAGAAGCCCAGAGAAGAACTCTGCTTTTAACTGTAGTGGATTTTGACAAATTCTCACGCCATTGTGTTATTGGCAAAGTGTCAATGCCCTTGAGTGATGTAGACCTTGTGAAAGGTGGACACTGGTGGAAAGCCCTTGTGCCTAGTTCTCAGGTAACAGAATTTATCAGATTATTGCCACAGTTTTTCTTGCTGTTTTGGGAGTTTGTGTGTGTGTGTGTGGTTCCTTTGCCTGTTGGCAAGTAATGCTGTTTCTAATTAGTAATTGTCATCTTGTTAACACAGCATCTGCTGGGTTGGGATTATGTGGGCCTGTGACTGGTTTTATAACTGACAGTGTGAGGTAGGGGAGCTGTCTTTTATAGTCATGAGAAAAGTTCCTGTGTCAGCTTAAATGATAACAATTCAAGCCTGCTCTGGAAGTCTGCACCTTTGGGAAGGTGTTTCTTGTCACTGCAGTGACCTGCATCCATTCTCAGGAATGCTGTGACACTGTCCCACCCAGGTCATTCCAGTGTTCTGAGGACTTGAGGGGTACCACTGGTGCCAGTTCAGTAATGATTTGGTTCAATAAAACGTGTAGAAGGTGAAATCTACCCAGACCTGGGGCATAATGCATAAGCAACAATCTGCACAAGAGTGATAGATTTATTTTCATCAGATCCCTGAAGGAACTGAATTTGCCATAAATATTTGTCTGATGCAAGTGGGATGTTGCAAGCATTTTGGGCATTTCAGCCATCCAGTGGGATGGGAAGAGGAGATGCAGAGGGTCTGTGTGCTTTCACCTCTGTTCTCGGGAAAGGGCCACCTCCTTGCCAGCCAGGTAAAGGGCTATTCAGTGGAAAGATCTGAGCTTTGCAGCCAGGAATGGTGCTTACCTACCAAATTTGCCACTAAAGGTATCACCCACATATCTAGAGGCACAAAACCCTGTTAAAAACTAAGAGAGGAACGCAGTGTGAGTAGCATCTCAAATGTTTATACTAAGGACAGGACTATCACACGAGGTTGGTGTAACAAGCTTGCCTCTCCCAGCTCACAAATTGCAATTTCCAAGGAGTCTTTGCTGAATTAAACCCTGTTGGATGGTTCACTTTTTCTTTGAGTTTTAGGTGTTCACAAAAGGATGCCATAGCCAGAGATGCAATGAGCAGTAAATCATTGGTCTCACTGCTGTTTTATATTGTGGGTTCAAGAGTCTGATTTGGAGTGGAAATTTCTGATCAGACACTTGTGGAAGGGAAATACCCCAAGCAGTGTTTGGAACTGAAGCCAGCTGGGGCTCTGACTCTGCCCCCTCTGTGTATGCAGAGGGGCTGGAATCACTTTGTTCTCTTCTCAGGCCTGCTGCACTGTATAAAGGGGAGGGAGATCAGGGCTCCAGGTAACTGGATTTCCTGTAACAGGAGTGTTGTGGGATTAGCTTCAACAATGTTCAGGCAAGAAAGGAAAGTTTTGGAAGTTGTGCACAAGTCAAAATCATGGGGTCCCTGAACATGTGTTTATGTAGGGCATGTCTTTACATCCCATTACCCTCCTGTGATTCCCACTGTGCAGTTTTGCTTCTCCCCCTGCTCCCTCCTTTTGCATGATAAATACTTCTCTGTATTTTGCATCTCTTTCTGAGGAACATGGACTCATTCCACAGCTAATACAGACCTTGATTAGAAAAGATCATCTCTGCCTTCGTGTGCCAAGCTCGGAGCCAGCTCTTCCTTTCCCCCTCTCCAAAGTTTCATTGAAAGCTGCTGCTGTTTTCAGCAGTGCTGTCTGCTTCACCAGCATTCAAGATAAATTATTTATGCAGAAGTTGGCATTTCTGATATTTATAAAAGGAAGGAGAAAGACAAAACTCCATTTGAATGCGCAGGCTTAAAAGCTTTTTGCATTTATCCCCTCGCTATCATATGGAAAAACTTAGGCAAAAATTCCTCTACACTTTGATCAGTAAGGTGGTCCTTTCATACCTTTTGCTGTTTTTACCTCAGCTGGCAGATTGCAACTGTAGAGGGATCAACAGGGCTTGTGCAGGACATCCAGGGATGATGTTTGGCTTCTTCTTCCTGTATTTTCTCAGTGATAAAATTTTTAAAGTTCATTGAGTAAGGCATGTTTCATCCTAGTGGTGATTAAATTCGTTGATCAAAGGGTTAAGATAAATCCTGGAAGAAGTAAAACACTAAAGCTTATTGCTTTGAAAAGATACATTTTAATGTCTTTCGATAACAGTGATGTTTGTGCTGGAAATTTCTGAGGGTTTTTTTTAATACTAGTTGGAACCTTCTGCCTGTGGAATGATAGATTTGACATGTTGACAATTTTTTAATACTTCTCACTTTTTTTGCTTGATTAGCTGAGGGACAGACAACCTTTATCAGTTTCTTGTTGGATTGAACCTGAGCCTGCTGAAGTGTGCTTTGTGTGGAGAGATGGTGATAGACAGGGACAAAAAACAATATCTATGTGCAGTTGCATTTTATTTTGCAGAAGGTGTCCTTGGATCCTGGAGAGCACCACAAACCTCTGTGGTGCAGTTCTGATTGTTAGTGGAGGAAAATTTGCCAGTGTGGGTTGCCTGCCCCGGGGCTGTGACATGGAGCAGCAGCTGGCAGCACAGCCACAGGAGAAGAGGCTGAAGCAGGTGCTTGGAAAAGCAGTAACAGGAGGGAGAGAAACAGAGTCATAGACATGATATGTGAAGATGAAAGACACAAAAAAAAATGTGATTTTTTTTTTTTTTAGCTGGAATTTATACACAGAAACATCATGAGCTGGAGGGAGACGGAGGAAAGTGAATCCAGATGGCAGGAGCTGTGGAGAAGTTTTCTCTTCATGGTGGTGGGACTGGGAGGGCAGCAGGCATTGTGAAAGAGCAGAGAGAGTGGCCAAATGACATAGCTAAGATGAACATCTGTTTTGCACTTGCTGTTTCCACCTGGAAGCCATTGACACAGAGTGTGCTGATAAAGTCAGGTGCCGAGTCCTTGTCCCACCATCACACCGAGTTCCCTCATCCCAGAGCTGGAACACTGCCTTAGTACAGGGCAGTGCCAGCACTGTGAGCTGCAAAAGGTGGAGAAAGCCAGGAATCTTCTGTGTGCAGTGTCAGCAGGGACACTGAGCTTCTCCCAGGTGTGGTCCAGCTTCTACAGCCAACAGCTCTCTTGACCGCACTGGGAGCTGGACCAAGCTCCTTAGACCTGTGGATGGGATGAACAGCTCCTCATTGTTGGAGGAATATCTTCACCACCAGCTCATGGAGCTGCTGTAGGGAACAAGCAGAGCACTTTCCTTGGTGTGAGGAGGTGGCTGTGCACCACTGTCCTGTTCACTGCCAGCAGTCAGTGGCCAGAGGACCCGAGTACAGCTGAGCAGTGGGCTGTCCCCTCAGCCTGAGGAAGCAGAGCTCCAAACTACTCGGTGCCAAGCCTCAGGCAGAAGGTTGTGGCTGCACACCGTCACGTTCTGAGCTCGGATCACATACTTGCCGTTGAGGGGCGTCGAGCCCAAAGCGGAGGCACAGGGCAGCTCTGCCCGATGCATCATCAGAGCCAGCAGCTAAGCAGAAGGACTTATTCCTTGTGGAAAATGTCAGTGCAGGTATTGCCAAATTCTTTATCCCTGCAAGTTCTGGGAGGCTTTCTCTTGCAGGGTAATTAATGCCTTTCTGAAGCTCAGGAGCTGCTCATGGAAAGGCTCTTGAGTCCAGTCCCCATAGGAACACTCTGCACTCCTTAAATATCCCCTGAAACGTGTGTGGCTTTGCTTAATTACCATGAATGAAGTTGGCAGGCCTCGCTGTAGCTGGGCTCAGATTCGCATATTTCGCCGCTAAAACGAATTCTGAAGCACATGTTCAGGACCCCAAGTTTTATTGACATATGATTCATTTCTCTTTTGGCAGATTTGAGTGGGCAGGAATAAATGTTTTAGACCAGCAGTAATGAGAGCTTGGAGATCATTCTGCAAAAGGAAAAAAAAAAAGCCTAGTTGTGGTGGGGAAATAGCATGAAATTCCTTCTTCCCTCAAATTAAGCCATTTTTATAGCAGAGGGAGTGTGTATCGGACTTGCTCTTTTAACTTCATACTGTGAGTGCACTGGAATGACCTGTCAGTTCTGATGTTCAGGGTGGTACCAGGTGGTTGCATGGGGCCATGTTTGCTCATCAGCTGGATGTTAAAATCACCCTGGAAGTCCACCTGTGGCCAGTGGAGGAGATGCCCTGGGCAAAGCCTGGCAGAAGGCAGGATACCCCCACCCTGCAGGTCACTGGAGTTAGAACTGTGATGGGATGCTGTGATGGATGCTTGCCCATCATGATAACAACATTTTTAGCTCTTAACCTGTGGTTTGTTTTCATATTTTGTCTTGTGTTGTTATATCTTCTTTTCTTTCCCGCTGTATGTTTGTTTTTCCTCAGCTTCATTTCTGTGGGTTTTTTTCCCCTTTTTGAGTCTTTAAAGCTCCAGCACTGAAAAATTTTTCTTCTTGAGTCTTCTCTCTTTACCCTTATCTGTCTTGTTGGTCATCTCATCCTTTCCCCTCAGTGCTGTTCACTCCTTGCTCTTCCTGCAGGGGACTGGGGTGCTGTGGAGTGTGTTTTGTGGAGAAGCTGGTGGGGTCCAGGAGCAGGACCTCTCCATAGGATATCTTCTTCCCAAAGCTTTTTGCACAATAGAGGCTTTGTCGTGGCCTTTCAAACTGATGCAAAGACAGTTTGACTTTAGAAGGGATTTTATGACTCTCTTCATCATACATCCAGCCTGTGTCAGTTATGTAGGAAACACTGCTCCTATTCATTGGTAAGTATATTTTTTCTCAGGTTCTGGTCCTTAATAGCTCAATCTTCCCAAAACAATGGCTGTGTCACAGGATACTGTAAAAACCTGTTAGAGCAAACTGTTCTAAACCATCAGTTTTCTAATGTGCCTGGAGGTACCAACACAGATAACCTTGAGGAGGAAAATCAATCTGAAACTTCATTAGGAGCGATGCATAGATGTCAATGCTGAGGTAACGTGCTCTGGTTCCTGTTGGGAAGGGTGTTAGCTGCAGAATTTTGCTGGTATTGTAGCAGTGCACAAGGAACAGTTTGGGGGGCTGTGAGGAAAGGAGTTACCTGGTCCAAACAAGGTGTGTGAATGGCATTAATTAAAAGCCCATCTTCCATTGGGGGAGCTTCTTTGTGTTTCAGAGATGACAGAAAAGAACAGAAAAAATTCTGGTTCAAATCTTCTGGGTTCAGCCCAGGCAGCAAGTGGAGAAGGTTCTGGATCACCGGCAAGCCCAAGGCTGCAAATTCAGCCTGGCAGTGTAATACAGCCAGGAGTGAAATGTTAATCAGAGCTTCAGGAGAGTCTCAGACGTCCCAGGCTTGGTGTCACTCCGGCATCTCATCAAACAGGAAATTGCTTTTCCAGGGTCATCTGGGATCTCGGCGCGAATCAGCTCGTCATCAGCATAATAATGGCAGCTGAAATGATGCCTTAGCAGGCGGTGCTGAGGGGCACCTCTGCACGCTGCCTGCTGCCAGCACAACATCGAAGGCAAAACCAACAGCACTGTAGTTTCCTGATGAAAAGACCTAGGAAATGTAAAATTCGGGCATTTCCTTGCCCTAGGGTGAGCAGTGTGCCCCTCACACCTCGTGTGCATGAACTCACACAGCCCCTTCCCGGCTCAGCCCCTACAGGAGCCTGAGCTCGGGGGTGCCCCGGTGTGAGACAGAACACGGGTGATGCTCTGAGCTCGGGGCTGGGCTCGGGCTCGCTGCTTCTGGCGGCACAGAGCGTTCCCAAGCTGTGGGTGGGCAAGGCTGCCACATCCGCAAAGGGAGCCACGGCATCAGCTTGTGGGGAAAAGCACGGGGAACTAAAACCTCCTGCCTTGTACCTCCTGCCGCTCGGAGCAGCCCGTGACTTCTTTGCTCGTTTGCTAATTAGGGCAGGTGCTGAAGCACAGGAGAAAGCCGTGAGGTGGTGCAGCACGGTGGGGGCAGTGCCAGCCTGTGGTGAAGGCCAGCCACGGGTTCATGTTCCTGTGTGTTCGACATCCCCCAAGGCACCGCGCAGCGTTTGGAGCGTGTTTACCAGATCCTCGTGGCTAAGCTGGAAGTAAAGCATTTATAACATCAGAGGCTGCTGGCATTTAGTGCCGTGAAAAGGCTGAGTCACCAGTCCGGGGAGGTGAGCTGGGCTCTCCGGGAGTCGGGGCTGCCTGCTGCAAACAGCCTCTGGTACTGCTGCAAATGCTGCTGCCGCCGGGCCTGCGGCGGGGCCTGCTGGCCCTGAGCACACCCCTCCTGCCATGGCCTCTGAGACAGCGGCTCCTTCCCTCCCAATAATTAACACAAATGCGGGCACTCTGGAAAAGCATGAAGTGGCAGGAGGTGCTGTAGAGGTTTGTGAGATCAGGCTTGATCTGGGACTGATTAAAGCTGCTCATAGTCCACCTGCTGTCTTCGGTGGATCACTTATAGGATATAGCGTTTTATATCTCTCCTTTCTCAAATTCAAGCCTAGATAGCCAAAAAGATTTTTCTAGAGGTGCTGAAATCCCTGTTAGGTTAGGTCCTAAGGAAAATTAGGTCCTACCTTTACCTGTGGAAGGCTGGGTGGGTTGGGCAGCAGTGTGATGGTTACACTGCAGTGGCTCCTTTCATAATCTCTGCAGGGGTGATGGGACATGGTTCTGCCAGTGCCTAAGTGGGTGTTACAGATCCAGCCTGACACTCTCAGTGTACAACATCGGGTTTGTTTTTTTTTTTTTGTAAAAGAGCATAAATGCAAATGGATTGGAAGCATGGAGATCTGCCTTCCCGTGCTGACCTCAATGGCTCCTCTCTGGCCCAGACAAACACTTCATTTCCTGCAGGTCTTGGATAAGGTCAACAGGTTCCATCAATGGACAGCTCCACAAGTAATTATCCCAAATCTTAATGCAGATTTTCAGCACTCTAAGCCTGAGGTGACTGGAAAGGCCCTACATCACTGCCCCATGCCCGCCTGCCACCTGGCTGTGTCAGAAGTTTGGTATTTGCAGCTGGAGCTGTTTGTGTCTCCCCAGCAGGCAATAAAATCACTGATCAGTTTCCTAATTTGCACTGTCCAAATGCACCTGAATTTCTAGGAATTTAAGCCTGGTGGAACCTGACCAGCAGTGAATGCAAGTGGAAGTAGGACGAGTCTGTTAGAAATGTTGTCTATATGTAATAAAAATGAGCTGGAGTGGAGGGCTGCCTCATGTGGCTCCTGTTGAGGGTAATGGTGTGGGCACTGTGACATTTCCAGCCTGTCCTGGTAATAGGATTAAAAATCACTGACTGTTCTTGATGATAAACGTGTCTGCAGGCTGTTTCAGCCACAGACCTGAGAGGAGCATTTTTGGGCAAAATCAAATGAAAGATGATAGTTTAAATCAATTAGATGGTGTTTAGACCACCTTGGATGTGAGACTCTTAGGTCCTTACGTTGTGCAAGCCCAGGGCACCACGGTGTGTGTAGGTATGGCTTGGCCTTGCCAGAGTTGTATCGTGTGCATATTGGGTCAGGCTTGTGTTGGGGAGTGCCTTTCTGATGGGAAGAACTTAAAACATCATATGGAACAGCACTGTGATGTGGGAGCTGGCCCAGGTTGATGGAAGAGATGTGCCTTCTGGATGAGGCAGAAATACTGTAGCAACAAAAGAAAATGCATGTGGTGAATGTGAGTGTGGGTGCTGTGGAGTCCCAATACTGCCTCACAATGTGACCCACAAAATGCTGTGATAAAAGGGATTTGAGTTAAGAAATCAGATGCTTTTCCTGGTTGGGTTTGCCAGCAGCCCCAGCCTCAGTTTCTCTGAGCCACTGGTGTCTTTGCCAGGGATTGTGCCTCGTGTGCTGGCCCATCTGCTGATGAACCTGGTTCTTTGGGTCAGTCCAGGCTGTGACTATTCTGAGAGCCTTTTACTTTATTGTCTACCCATAGTCTCTGGTTTCTGTAATCTAATATTTGGGGCATCAGTAAAGATATTTGAGCCTTTTGTTATGATTGCAATACCACTGCAGCTCCTTTTCCTCTTGGAAATGGGCTCTGATGCCTGATCTAGGTTGATTTTGGCCAGTTTGACTACTTGGGATGAAGCACTAGCTCTGCACTCCTGCATGGAGCTGACACTAGGCAGATGGATCAATTCCCTGCCTGGACTGGCTGGTGTGTTTCCAGTCTCCAGAGTTGTTTCAGTGTGTGTATTTTGCATCTGACAGTAAGAGGGTCTCAGAGCCAGGTCATGCCAAGGGGGGAGAGGTTATTTTAAATCCTCACGTCTGAGGAGCAATGATGTGAGCTCTCCAGCTTGTTAATTACTAGTTATAAGCATCATTAAGTAAAAGGAAAAGAAATGATGGGTGAACAGCTGTATTGATGTGGAGCTGTGGCCGTGGTGCAGGCTGATGAACAGCAAGGGCACAGCCAGGCTGTGCCATGGTCTCTGGGAGATCAAGGGAATGTCTCCTCTGAACTGCCTTGCTGTGACCCAGGGATGCATTAACCACTGCATGTCTGAACTTCCCAAGTGGCTGGGGAGGAAAGAGAATGTCTTCTCCAGCAGGTCTGTGTTCTGCACGTTGGTAAAATCAGAACTACCTGGAACCATTAAAAATGGAGCAGGTAGAAGCTACTGACCTTGTACCCCTGCCTCCTTATGAGTCCTCTTTGCATGGCTGCTGGGAAGCTGGTGAAGGATGGGTGATTAAACAAAGATCTTCATTTGGGGGTAGTTTCTTTCTTGTTTCCACTTACCGCCAGACGATTCTTGGTTGCAGTTCAGAGCGTGACTAAAACTCATTTTTCAGGCACTTAGACAAATGGGATTTATTTAATTTCTCTC
This sequence comes from Nicator chloris, assembly GCA_013400495.1. Taxonomy (NCBI): domain Eukaryota; kingdom Metazoa; phylum Chordata; class Aves; order Passeriformes; family Pycnonotidae; genus Nicator; species Nicator chloris. The sequence goes on from WAAE01024597.1 coordinate 71,957, forward strand.
CCTTCTCTTCCCCTCTGAGCTCTGTTCTAAATCTCCACATTCTCTTTTCCCTGCAGAATGAAGTGGAGCTGGGAGAGCTGCTATTGTCACTAAACTACCTACCAAGTGCAGGAAGACTCAACGTGGACATCATTAGAGCAAAACAGCTTCTTCAGACAGACATGAGCCAAGGTTCAGGTAAAGGGCAGTGCATTTCTCACATTACTCATGCACAGATTACATGTGCCTTTAAAGCAGATCAGTGAGGCTGCAATTTGTGGTGGACCCAGGGGGATTTGATGCTCAGTTCCCGTTGATACAAGGCTCTGGATGTCCATCTTGTATGTATGGACAACAATAATGGAAGTATTTGGAACACTTACCCTGAGATACAATGGAGGGTTTGCCAGATTTAAAAGTAAAGATCTCTGAGCTAGGCTGAGGTGAGGAGCCAGGAGCTTTGATCCCCCTGTGCTGTGTTCTGTAAGGCAGCCCGGGGGCATTGCTCCCTGCTGGCTCTGGGCTCTCTGGCTGGGAGCTGCTTCGTGCCTCTGTCCTCAGGTGCTTTCCCATGTTCCTGCCCCAGCCTCTGCTGCTGCCAGAATATTGACATTTTCCAAAAAGAGCAGTATGCTTGGTCTCTGTCAAGGCTGACATTAACTGTGGTTTTGGCAGGGGCTGTTTTTAATCCGGCTTTTGTTCCCACTGCAAATCTCTGGGAGCAGTGTGGGGGTACAATCCCAGCCATTTCCAAAGGCCATTTCCCAGCACAATCCATCGCTGTGGTGCCCAGCCCCTGTGAACAGGGGTGCTGACTCGTGATCCCCCTAACACAGGGCTTGTGCTTTGTGCTTTTTGCCAGATCCATTTGTGAAGATTCAGCTTGTTCATGGATTAAAATTAACAAAAACCAAGAAGACCTCCTGTATGCGAGGCACGATAGATCCCTTCTACAATGAGTCCTTCAGCTTCAAGGTTCCACAGGAAGAGCTGGAGAATGCCAGCCTGGTGTTCACAGGTAATTGTGGTGGCGGTGTCAGCTCGGCACAGTCATGGTTGGCTCTGAGGAGAACAAAGCAGCAGGTGTGGGTGTGCAGGACGCTGCTTGTCCCACCCTACAAGGGGTGCCCATCACTGGGGTCTCCTGGTTAGCACTCTGCCCTCTGCAGAAGCTGTCCCCAGCATTGCCACCCAGCAGTTGGATGTGGCTGGGAGTCAGTCCTGTGCTTTATTGGTCCCATCCGAAATCCTTCTGTGCAGAGGAAGAGGAGGAGCATTAATTGCCCTTCTCAGTGGCACCCAACCTGGGCATCAAGTCAAACCTGAGAAGAATGAGAGGACAGCAGTGAACAATTACAGAGCACTGGCAGAGGAACTTCTGGTACTTGGCGTGGTTTGCTGGTGAGAGGATGCACCTAAAGGCATTCCACATTGACCTCAGCTGTTCTGTAAGCAGGGCTTGCTCATGCCTCTGTTTCTAAAGGGCTGGGACTCAGTGCCAAGCCCTGTGTGGCACAGCTGAGATGGACCCAGATGCAGACCACAGAGCCTGGAGACCATGAGCAGGCTCAGAGCTGACCTCACTCGAGAGCTTTGTCAGCACTGGAGATGCTTGGCTGGGGTAGGAATTCTTATTTTTAAACAGTTTCTGAATCTCCTGTATTTGTTCTCGAGGCATGAGGACAGGCAGTAGAGCCTTGGTGCTGTGAGCAGGAGTGGCAGAGCACAGGGATGGTCCCTGGTTGGGCTGCAGTCCTAGGCCAGGGACCTGCTGAGGCTGGTGGCATTCTCTGTCTTTTCCCACCACAAAAATCTTGAGCAGGGCTGCAGGGACCCCTGTGAAGGTGGGGTTCCCTCCCATGCTGTGACTTCACCCACCCTGTGGAGCTGTGGAGCTCAGGCACCATGAGGAGCAGGGTCAGACCTGCTTGCCCTCCGCAGGATCAGAGGGGCCCACACGCTTTTACCACATCGGGCTCTCATGCTTCACAAACGCTTTTTTTGACAACTTTCCACCCATTACCCACTATTTCTTTTAAAGAAAAGAATCTGCTTCTGAAAGGATGTATTTTGAAGTATTTTTTAAGTTTACTTTTTACATGGAAGATGCAGGTGTCAAAGCTGGTTCAAGGAGACTTATTCCAACTCATTAGTTTGTTTTCAAACATGTTATAACAAAAAGTGATGCTGATTAGCAATTTAAATTTTGCCCTTCATGCTCAGAAATTTCCTCAGCAAAACACCTGTAATTAATCACTGCTTTGCATGCATGTCACCCTGACTGTACCTTGCATGTGCAGTGCTGAATTTGTTCTTGGAAGCTTCCATCAGGTGATCTTGTGACAGGTGTGACTCACTGGATTCTTTGTTTTCCCCTTTTCCTGCGGGAAGCAGAAAGGGCAGACTAGCAGCTCTCTGCAGTTGGGAGGGTGAGGGGAACACCCTGCTCCTCACCACAGTGAATGAAGTTGGGATTAATGCGTGGATCCCTGAGTATTTTTTTTTCTGTGCAAAGGGGTGTATTCCCAAATGAGCCAGTGGGGAGTTGGCCGATTCATCACCCTATGTCACGCAGCTGGATTTCAGTGCTGAGCCTTGTAAGTGAGGCTTCATTTTCTAAGTGACATATGGCTTGCTTTCAATGTTGCAATAAATAATCCCAGGCCAGAAATGTCCCCAGCAGCTCCAAGCTGGGAAGGAAGGTGCAGAGCTTTGGGAGGAGCATTGGGCCATTTCCCTGGCTGCTCTTGGACTGAAGGGTGAGGTGCAGCGTGGGCACGGCGCTGCCTGGGCTCCCTGGGCTGCTGCTTCTGCTCTGCCTGGGACACTCTGGTGTGACATGTGGGGCTGGTGTAGCCAACAGAGAGCTGGAGCCAGGGGTGCTGGTCATGTTATTGTGTCTACAGCCTTCTGCTGGGTCAGTCCCTGCACTGTCTGTCACAAGGACCTCTGAATCAGGGGACGTGGTGGTGAAGATGCTGAGCCACATTCAGTGTTCATCCAAGTGACATCTGCTCATGATGTTGGTGGAGGTGTGTCCCCAACAGGGAGTGCAGCTCCAGTTTATTCCTGTGTGCGTCTGTGGGGTTCTGCTGAAATGAGTTTCTGCAGTTCTGGGAAGGGGGTTGTGGTGTTCCCCACAGAGCTCCTTCTTGGCACCTTACAGAATTATGCAGCTTAAGGACTCGTGAAGGGCTTTGGGATCTTCTGTTAGAAGGTAACCAAGAACAAATGTTTGGCAGTTTATCTTGCAATGTGAGGAGCTCTATTTTGCATCTTTGCATAGCAGGGGTGTAGTTTTGTTGTTTTTTTAACTTGGGTGCTTTGGGGTTCTTTTTTGCTGCTGGGTGGTGTTGTGTGTTTTGTTTGGAATTGGTTTTTGTTTCTTTTCTCTTCTAATCCACATCTCTAGTCCATTAGGTCAGTTAATTAAATTTGCTGTTGAGTCAAAGTCCAATTGAAAAGCAAAATAATCCTGCTTGAAGGGTGGGTGATGATGCTTTGAATGGAGAGAGAGAGCTGTAAAAGGAGTCATGGGAACCAGAAGAGAGTATGTCTTCAATAATTTAAAGGAACCTTTATTGTGGCTTCGTATTTTGGACACAGTGTGCAGCTGTCTTTACATTGGCTTGGCTTCACTGGAAAGCCCTGGAACTCTGCCAGTTCCCATCAGCTGGGGCTCCTGGCTCCTGGTGGGGCTGGTACCACACTGCAAAGTAAGGCACTATCCAGACAAAGTAAGATGAATTTTGTTTTCCCCCCTGTGTGTTTTTCTCCTGTGCATCTCGAGTCAAGCTGTCTGTGTTCAGTGGGCTCTGGTATGGATTTCTGCACCGTTTTGCTGTGATTTAGAAAGGATTGTGTGTGCAAACACTGAAGGCATATGGTAAAGCACCGTTCCTGCTTTGCTGGTGGTGCTCTGGGGAGCTGAACTCCAGACCAAAATCAGGGCTGAAGCACAGCTGGATTTGGAGAGGGGCCCTGGGTGCCTCCAAGATGATGTGCTCGGGAAGAGCTCTGTGTTAGCCAGGATTGGAGGAGGGGGTGATTGGGCTGGTTCTTTGATCTTTCGTCCTCCTTTGGCATACAAGGATCCAATACTGTAAATTATTGGCATTTACAGACCAAAATGCTTCTCCTTCCACACTGGTGCAGGACACCTTGTACCAGCAGTCTTCCTGCCTTCCCCTCTGTTGCTTCCACAGATGTTTACTGGAGCTGTCACTAGCTCACATGTCCCAGTTCAGTGCCCAAAATGAGGTGGGATGAGCTCTGGTGGAAATGTCCTCTCCTGGAGAAAGCATCCAGGATCAGGATTGCTGCTGCAAGTATTGTCTGTTAACAGCTTCTCCACGAAAGAGGCTGAAACCAGGAAAGCTACTGATACTCATAACAAGTTTAATGTCATGACAAAAAAAAAGGAGTGAGGCAACAGTTGGTGGAGAGGATATTTCATTTACTTCATCAAACATGTTGTCTAGCTAATGAGCAGCCATATACATATTGTAACAGAAATGCACTTTTTTGGGTGGTCCTTTTTTCCACTTTCTGGGGTTTTTTTGGCAACCTGACACATATCCCTCATGTGCCATCTTCTGCTTGAGTGCAGGCAAGTCATGGGCTCACCTCCTGCAGAGAAATGGGGCAGGCTCTGGAAGGCAGGGTGTTCTAACCGTGTACACCTGTGAGCAAAGGTGTTAGTTACTCTGATGGCAAGGGGAAGGTGGAGTTTGGCCCCAACAGCAGCGCTGGCAGCTGCTGCCCAAGGTCATTTCCATGAAGAAAAAAGAGTATTTGAGATGCAAGTGCAGCCTCTGTGCTTGGGAGGGCTGGATGATGGGCACCCAGAGACCCTGTGCTCACCCCACTGAGGGATTTTGGACTGTCCTCTGAATGTCAGCCTCATGTCAGAAAGCTTGGGCTGTGCAGCAGGAATGCAGACAACACCTGAAACCTGAGCACTGTAGTATTTTGTTAATGATTATAATGTTGTTAATAACAATCATCAGTAATGCTGTTTGCACTGCAGTAAAGCCCAGATGGCTCAATAAAAACCACCAGCACTCCAGGGCAAACTGTGTCCCAGTGACTCCTCAGCATCTTTTCATCACTTACCATAAAAAAGCACTCACAGTTAGGGGATGTTTGTCTCCCCGAGGTCCTTGTGGTGACTGTGTGTCTTTCTCCATTTAAATCAGCTCTTGCACATGTTAGCATGGCAGGATCTTTAGGGCTTGTGACACAAGCAGAGTCCCCAAAGAGGAAGAAATAGCTGCATGCTCCGAGTACTCTCTGTGCAGCTGTAGAGGTAAAATCTGCTTTGCCTTCTGACCTGGCTGAAAGTGTAGCTGGGCTAGGACAGTGCTGGGGCTGAGGGGGGCAGTGGAGGGGCTCATCCCACTGCTCGGTTCCTGTGTGGAAGGTGGCTCCAGCAGGGCAGGATGCTCTGCCTGGGAGAGGGAAGCAGGCAGAGTGTGCTGGTTGGTGGAGAGATGGACCTCGGTGTGTGTGACCTGCACTGGTGAGATCTTCACAGTCAGTCCTGGCTGAGGGTGCAGCTCACAGGCACTCCGTCTTCTGATAGGATGTGGTGATACTCCTCACTTTCCAATATGCTTTAAAAATTGGCAATGTTTCTGTTTTCTGTGAAGATTTAGAACTCATTTTTCCATTTTCTTTTTTTTTTTAATTTTTTTTTTCTGAGAGAGTGTTGAGACATTGCAGACCTGTACCTGTGGTTTCAAAGGCTACAGCAGAGGGGCCCTGGCAATGCCATCAGCCACCTCAGTGCCCCAGGTGCTGTAAAAACGTGTGTCTCCAGACCCCTGGATAATGCTTTATTCCAGGGCTCTAATTAATTTCCAGTTAATAGGCAGTACTTGATTAAAATAACAGATTGCTGTTCAATAGCAATATACCTGGTTCCTCTGTTGGCTCATTTTCCCTTGGCCTATAGGAAAATATGGGGACCATTTAATGAAGTTTGTATTTTTAAAGGGGAAATGAAAGTAATTGTTGGTGTGTATGGATAATGGTGCAGTTCTGGGTATTGGGCTGCCTTCACTGAAATGTTTTCTTTTTGAAGCAATGCTGCCTTGTTTCAACAGGATGCAGAGATGGCGAGGCTTTTTAGTGGTATTTTTTTAATTAACAGACTGATTTCCAAATGTCCCAATTAGCTGAGCAGGTTGAAGGCTGATCAAGTTGATGTCCTGAGGCTTCTCCAGAAATATGTCTGAATTTTGATTTCCCTGGCTATGTGGAAGTATGACCTTGAGACACCAGCATCACCTCTAGCTGCTGTTGCACTTGCTCATCTCTCCTTTCTCCTCTTGCTTTTGCTTTCCCGCAAGAAAACCCAACAATCATTCAGGCAGTTTGTCTTTTGCACACAGATGTAGGGAAGAAATCTCTAATATATGAGTCAAATTAAACTGGATTTTCCCCCTGCTGGAATACAGGAGGAAGAAGTGGTTTCTCTTTTGAAATACTATCATGTTGGGCACCATAGCATCTCTTAGATGGATGGATAATTAGACAACTCACTGTTAGAAAATTGTTTCTTTTCATCTATTAGGCATGTCTTTTGGAAGTATTGGACTGTCTGTATATTTCCCATATCTGGAGCTCAGAAGCAAAATCTAATCCCTGATTAAACCTGTGTAATCCTATCTTAGCCAAAGGAGAAAAAATGGAAAAAAAACCCCACTGATGTCAGCACTGTGTTTTCTGGGGATTTATACCTGTTTAATTTAGATCAGAATTTGGCCTTTGTGTCTGGTGTTATAAAACACTTCATTCATTTATGCAGCAGCCACCATATGCTCCATGGCCAGGTCCGGGGAGAGCAGTGAGCTCCTGGCTGGTGCCTCCCACCCTCCCACGCCTTGCCCCAGGTCTGGTGGCCACACCAGGTGTCCCAGCAGGTCCTGTGAGGACACTGGGAGAGGGGCCTGGGGAGATGTGCTGGCAGGGGAGACCCCTGGAGCCCAGCCTGGGTGGCAGAGCCTCCTCACAGTGGCTCTGTGTACATTTCCAGCTGTAGAATCCCCTGTGGGAGGAGAAGGGGCCTCAGTGCTCTCCATTCTCAGCCCCACTCTGTGACTTTCTGGTCTCCATGGCCCGTGCTGTTGGTCAGCCTGGAGCAGGTGACAGCAGAGCGTCTGTCAGAGATGCTGAGTGGGGTCCTGCAGGCCCAGCCCTCTTTTGGGGTCACTCAGGGAAGATGCTCTGGGGTTGGATTTGGCTTTTTGCAGCAGACTGACTGCTTTAAGGAGGAGGAGTGAAACGCCATTAATCAAGGTGAGAGCAACAAGATGCTGACGCCTCCTGATCTGATCTGTTGCTTGCTTAGAAGGCAAAATTAGATTCATCAAGTGGCCTGACTTAGTTAATAAATGTACTGCATCTGATGTGGCAGAAACTGCCTGTCCTGGAGGTCTCTGCAATCTTTCGGTAGCCTTTTTCTCCTAAAGAAAGGAGCAAACCCTCCTCTCTCCAGGCTGATGATGGATTCTTGCTCCTTTTGCCAAGCACCTTAATTTTAGCAGTGTCATGGCTCTCCTGCCCTCAGCCTTTCATCTTGTTTGACTCATGCTGTAGTGAAAGGAATTGTCCAAATGTCTTGCAAGGCCATAATCTGCCTGTGTATCAAATGAAGAAAAGTCTGGGTGGCAGGAGCTGCTGTGAGCAGCAGAGCAGTGTCTGGAAGTGGAATGGCTGTGCCTGGCCCCGTGGCTGTGACAGGAGATGGATGATGTGCAGGCAGAGGCTGCCTCTCCTGCATGGCTGTCCCTGCCTGCATTTGCAGATGCTGTGTGGCACTGGTGCTGGAACCTCTTCCTGGGATGTGTGTAAATGTGCATGAAGTCATCTGTGCGCTTTGTTGGATCTGGGGCTCATAGTGCAGAGAATTAAGATGAAATCTTAAAAAAAAAGGGGAATTGGAAGTGGAAAAAGCTAGCCATAGATACTCCTTTTCAGTATCCTCTGGGCTGTTTTTATAGATGCATCCAGCCCATTATTCCAGTTTCTCCTGATGAGGTAATTTCATGAGGTGTCATCCCTGCATGCCCTTGAGATCTCTGCAAGACACACTTGTGCCTTTGCACCTTCCCTGCACCCTGGGTCGCTGCTGTCTGCTCCAGGATTTCCTCTCCCTGTCTGAGAGCAGACTGGGATTAGACAAACGCCTGGTTTGGGGTGCATGTGCAGGGAGCCCCAGCCAGAGCACAGGGCTGCCCTTGTGGGAGGTTTGCAAAGAGTCTCTTGGGGTGGCACTCCCCCCCGTGGGCAGCGGCTGGGTGCTGGGTCTGTGGGTGGCCATGTACTCCAGCAGTTCTTGTTCCCTCTGGAGCTGGGCAGGTGCAGCCACTGCAGGGAGTAGCTGCACAAGAAGGGCTGGAAAGAGAGTTTAATGTGCCCATCAGACCTGATGGGGATTAAATTGATGAATGGGAAACCACGGCATCTTCTCCCGTGCTTTTCTCTCCTCTCTACTAAATATGACAGGCCATGCTCGAGGAGCAAGGGGCAGGAGTTGGGCCATGCCTGTGACCTTCTCAGTGTGCATCATTAGCCCAGCTGCTGCTGCTCCTCATAGCACCTCTTTGTGCTAAACAGCCTTTTAATATTGATGTCAAGCAGTTCAGAAGCAGTTTTCAGCCTTGCTTGACCTGGCAGCTCAGCCCCACTGGCGGAGGCAGCGCTGGGCACAGAAGAAGGCTGGGCACTGGCTCCTGGCCACTGGCTCCTGCCTGCCAAGGATGGGGTGAGGCACTGCCTGCCTGAATGGGCAGGTGTGTGAAGGGGGCACTTTCTGAGACCTCACCAAGTGCTGGAGCTGAATGGGAAGTGCAGGAGGTGTTGATGGGTCAGTGCCAACAGGGTCTGCCAGAGAGACCACACAGTCTCATGAGATCTGTGTCCTCAAGAGGACTCTGCCCCTCAGTTGTCTGTGTACAGCCTTGGGTATGTTTTTGCTAGTTTTTCTTTTCTCTGAGTTAAATGGTTTTAATTGTGTTGCAGGTGATGGTGTGTAGGTAACCGAAGAAGAGTTAATTGTTTGTGGTGGAGTTCTCAGCTGTTGCAGCACACTGAGATTCCCCCGCTGTTACTCCTGGAGAGGCAGCAGCAGAGGTGCCTCTGCTGAGTACTCACTACTGCTGAGTAACTGCTCAGCACACCTGGCAGAGGCTTTGCAGGAGATGCAGATGTTTCACAGCCCCAGCTGCAAGGTTCAAGCTTGTCCTTATCTTGTAAATGATACTGATAGCCTTTAAGTTAGCTTAAGGAAATTTTCTTAGTTAGTGCTCCTCCCTGGTCATTCCAAGGATGCTAATATGTTCAATCAGAAGATGAATTAGTTTCTGAAATGTCAGCTTACATTTTACTATTGCACATGACTCATAGGTGACAATGATTTGCAGTCATGCTCTCCACAAGTACTCAGTTTGCAAGTCTCAGTGTAGAGGCAAAGGAGAGGGAAAGGTCAAAGGCATCTTGGCTGGATCTGGAGCCAGGGCTGATGCCACCCAGGCAGCCTCATGGCTTAATCACATTGTGACATGGAAAACAGCAGACTGGCAAAAGTGATTCCGTGTGACCCAGGCTGGTAGGAGGCAAGGGAAAGCTCAGGCTGCAGCTGAGCTGGCTCATCCCAGAGCCAGATGTTGGAGCTCCACTGCATCCCCTGGAAGTCCCTGTGGGGCAGCAGCTTTTGGGTGTGCAGTGCCTGGCATGGCTCAGCCCTGCAGGGAACAGGCAGCCAGGCTGGGGGGCTCCGCCTTCCCTCCTGTGCAGGACCCCTGTGGGGGACATGGGCCCTGACCCCAAAGAAGCATTTCATGTGGCACCCAGGCCACCATCAGTTGGATATGGATCATGTAAGAGCGCTGCATCAATAAGTACACAATATGAAAATGTTTTATTTACATCATGTACCTTGTCCTCAAGAATTCGGCCCCTTTAATGGACATAAATAAACGCAATTTTCTTCTGTATTTCAGCATTTCTATTATAAAGAATGACTTTTTAAGAAGCCTTTCTGTTTCCAAATGTGTCCCTGTGAAGAGCAGCTGTAGAAGGAATTGGTTTGACCTCTGCTTCTTTAATTGCTTTTTGCTCTGTGTTGGCCTAGAAATGGATGTTGCTATTGTGTAAATTACTATGATGGTGGAAAAGTAGCTCATCAGACCAGGTGTGTAGTTTCTGTCAGAAAAATACACTTCTTAAATGGAAAGCAGCATCTACCAGTTCATAACCAGAGTCTGGGTCAATCTGAAAATCCCAAATGTTAATTACTTAATTTTCTGCTATTAAGCAGCTCCATGGTGTCTCTGTTTTTGTGACCATGGGCAGATTGAATCTGAAATTTCCTGTGAGCTCCTTTCAGACTCTGTCAGGGGGTGTTCAGACATCAGGGAACACAGCTCAGTCCACTTGTAGAGTCACCTGGACTCAGTGTGTGGCACAGTGCTCAACTGCTGCCCGTGGAGCTTCTCCACCTTCACCTGTTGTGGAAGTAGCTGGAAGGAAAGAGCAGGAGCTTTTTACCCCCAAAGGCTGAAGGTGTGAGCTTGTGTGGACCTGGCTGTGCTGGGAATGCAGCCGTGGTGTGTGTGTCACTGTGTGCCTCTGTGTGCAGAAGCAGAGGGCTGTGGCACAGGCTGCGTCTGCAGGCTGCTGCTCCAGCTCTGCAGGGCTTTCCTGCTCCAGGGGGCTCCCCACGGACACAGCTGCATCAGCAGGTCCCCTTCCAGCCCCAGAGAGGAGTGCAGCTCACCTTGTGTCTGCCACAGCTGTGATTGTGGGGTTGTGCCTGAGCACCCGCGGTGCTGGTGTGTCCCTGAGTGGGACACAGGGGTCTGTGCTGCTGCTGCTGCTGCTGCAGGGCTTCGGAGCAGGCTGAAGGGCCAGACCCGAGTGCAAACGGTGCAGCAATGCCTGGTGCTTGTTGGTGCTCAAGGAAATGGTTCCTCCCCTCTTGGAGAAGGGATTGCTGCAGCCAAGGGAAGACTGGGGGGGATGCTCCCCCTCCCTGTGTCAGGACAGGAGCACCAGTCTCTGCTTCCAGCTGCTCATCTGGGCCTGTGGGCTCCTGCTGTTCTCCTTTCCAAGCTGTTCTTGGCAGTACAGTTGGCAAGAACAGGGAAAGGGTGCTCCTGAACGTCAGCAAAGGAAAGGGTTATTTTCTCAATGCAAAGTCCAGCCCCTTCTCGGGTAAGGTCTTTCCACAGCTTGGTGAACTCAGCCAGCAGCAAATTGCTCAGCAAATCCTGGCCATTTAGCAGTGGAATACAGCAGTTAGCCTCCCAGAAAGGCATGTCCTTGAGTTTAAAAGGCTTCTGAACTGATGGGTAAAGCTGAGTTTTTGGCACACAAAGACCTCTCATCTTTTGAGAAAGCTGCTGTGGTGAAGCTGTGAGTTTGTAAACCTGAGATCAGTCTAGTGCTACCTCTTATGGTCTATGTGTGAATAAGCATTTGGCCTTGGAAAATGTCTTCGCTGTTCCTCAGCAATAAGTCTCTGCTATCTGCAGTACTCAATGATAGAAGCAACAATGCTTGTATAATTAGCCCATTAATACCCCAAAGGACTCAGCATGCTAATTACCTGACACAATGAGATTAGCAAGTTGCATTACAAGAATTCCAAATACTTGGATCAACAGTGGAATAACAGGTGCCCTTAGTTAGCACACCTGCTTGTTTTACAGTTCTGGCATGGAGTATTTTTGAAGAATCGGTATGCCTGGGGTACTTCTCCACTGTTAATTTATCCTGTGATTAATTGATGGCCTGTAAGGCTCCTTGGTTTAAATTACTTGGTATTGTCTCCCAGGATTAAGCTTCATCTTCCTTCATTCTACCAAACAAACAAAACAAAAACAAAAATGAAAACCCCAAACAAACAAAAACAAAAATGAAAAACACAAACAAAAAACCAAACCAAAACCCAAATAGACAAAGAAAACCCAACAGCCTATTGAAAATTTTGGGTTTGGGGTATTTTTATATGGATTTATCACAATGTTTGATTTCTGTTGGCTAATAAATCATAGCAGAACATTTAGTATAGTCCTGCTAGCTACACCTGTGATCCATTGCCTCGTAGGAGAACCCGTTAATAACCCTGACAAGCTGTGTATTAGTTGGAGATGGATGGCTGAGAATTCCTGACTGTGTCCTCAGAGGGTGGCCTTTCCAAAAAACACCAGCCTGGCCTCTTGACAGGGGCACTTGCTTGGCAACACGTCCTGATGGCATCAGCCCTAGATAACTGATGGTGACAGGCAGAAGAGATGCAGTCTTCCTGCTGGGGTGGTGAACCCCAGATCATTTCTAAATGTCGTTTGAAGACAGACTTACAGGGCTCTGAGTTGCAGGGTAGATTTTTTTAGAGCAATTATTTGAACAAATTACTTGGGCATTTGAAGGTTTGCTGTCACCTAAAATATCCACAGGTAATTTGGTGAGCAGAAGCATCTCTGCCCATAAACTGTGTGTATCAGAGCTGTCAGAAGGGATGAAGTGAGATGTAACCTGGCACCGCTTGATTTCAGGACTGCACTGGCAGGTGGTGCCTGAGTCCCCCAGAACAAGATCCCAGACTGGTACAGAGGTGAGGAACCAGCCTTTGCAGAGTGTGGAGATGGCAGAGGGGCAGGTTAAAGTAATGCTGATCAGTTGGGGGGTATATTAGAATAGGAAATGTGCAGCCCTGACTAAGGTGTGTGGTTAAAAGTGAGGTTGACTGTGCTGTGCTCGGTGTCCTGCCTCCTGTGAGGGGGTGCACACACCGGGGTGATGCCATGGGGGTTCCCAGGTGTTGTTTTGCTGCCAGTGCAGGTTTCCAGCAGCCCTGGAGAGCTGGTGCTGCTGGCAGGGGCTCCACGCCAGGCTGAACATGCTCTGGCTGCGCCAGCCCAGCTGGATTCAGAGCTCCTGTAGACATTTGTCCTTAAAAATCCCTCTCTTTCCTGAGGAGATTTTTTAATCGTTAATATTCCAGGCAGTGCCTGGGGATATCCTGGCTTCAGCTCGCAAAGACTTCGTTTCAGCTTTGTAATGAGTTGAGGCAGGGCTTCAGTTTGCAACACACGAGGCGCCTTTGCTCCTGTCTGGTGGGAGTGTTCAGCCTTTCCCAGGATCAGGCCCATCATTAGGGTTTGCTGCTGTCCGCGATCTTTTGTTCCGGGAGATTGGGCTAATCCAAAGGACAGGGTGTTGGGTTGATGCCTCTCCCTCAATTGCCTTGCTGGACGTTTAACAAGTAGCTGGAGTGATAATTATGGCAAATTGTTACTGTGTAAACATCCTGCTGACAGCGTGGAGGTGTGTAATTCCTGTCTCGGAGCAGGAAAGGCTGTGGGTTGGCGCTGGAGTGCTTTGTGTGATGTGCATTTGGAGGAGGGCAGTTTGGGGTGCTGCTTCTGCATTTCCCTGGGCTCAGGCTGCTGGGCTGCTTTTGTGATTTCATCATGCCCAGGCAGAGCTTTTGGCCCTTCTTTACATGATGTAATTCTCCCTCAAGGCCAGGCTGGACAGGACTTGGAGCAGCCTGCTCCAGTGAAAGGTGTCCCTGCAGGGGGATTGGAATAGGATGATCTTTGAGGTCCCTTCCAACCCAAATAATTTTATGAACCTAATTTACCTATTCATGCTAAATACCGTGGTAACTGTGGATTTGCCTTGTTTATTTGGATTGTATTTCAGTCTGTAGTATATCTTATTTTATTCCTTCCAAGCTCCTGTTTCTCTAACATTTTTCAGGTGCTGAGTTGCATACCAGAAATGCTGGCATCAGGCACCTGGTGTGGTAGGACATTTGGTTTCCTGGGGCAGGGCTCTGGGTGGTGCTTTTGCCTTGACCAGTCTGTGTTTCTGCTCTCCCCAGTGTACGGGCACAACGTGAAGAGCAGCAACGACTTCATCGGGAGGATTGTGATCGGGCAGTACTCGACGGGCGCCCCCGAGTCCAACCACTGGCGCCGCATGCTGAACGCGCACCGCACGGCCGTGGAGCAGTGGCACAGCCTGCGCTCCCGCCAGGAGTGCGACCGCGTCTCGCCCGCCTCCCTCGAGGTGACATGAGCTGGGGAACTGACGGCAGCCACACCGAGCGGGCGGACGAGATAAAAAACCAACGACTGAAACGCCCCACCTCACACCCCACTCGCACCCCACGGCAGCTCTGTTGGATCCAAGCGGCTGCCGGCACCCAACCAGCCGTGCTGGCCTCAGTGATCCGTGTCCCACTGGGTCCATCTGCTCCCCTGGGGCCGGACCTCTGGCTGCTTGCCCCCGGCGCCGCTCAGCTGTTTGTGTCCCGCGGGAGGAGCGCGGGCCGGGCTGTGCGTGGACGTGCCGTGGGAAGCACGGAGGGGGTGGAGGAGCTGGGAGTTGCCTCTGCTGTCCTTCCAGTCCAAATCCATGGCTCATCCTCTCGGAGATATAGGTACCCGTGTGCTCTCGTTGGTGAACGTGGTAATTAGGCTAGAATATTTTTTTAAACGGTAGAACCTGTGGTGAAATCGATTCTGACTGCAGTTTTGTCCTTGTACTAGTTTTAACAGAGTTAAGCTGCTGTTAGTGTGTGCGTTTGTGTGCCGGGGCTGGCGTGTGGCCCCACGTCGCACGGATCCCATGTCCCGTCAGCGGTGACCTGCCAGTCTCGGTAGCAGTCTGTGTGCGTAGTAGATTCAGTGCTGATATAGCAAAATAAACATTTCCAATAGCATTTCTGCTGGGAAAACCAGCTCGCGTCCTTTCAAACGTGCTGTGCAAAAAAAGACCCGCTCCAGGGATGTTGGTGGTTTAGAAGACCCAGAAAACACAGTTTTAATTCTCTCACAGACGGCAGTGGCTCTTTCTGTGTTGTGTGTGTTTACCCAGGTAGTTGTTCAGGTCACCAAGTGAATTTAGCTGCAGTCAAGCTGTCCTGTTGGTTGCTTCTGTACATTTTATTTTTCCACAGCGTGTTGTCTGGTATGTTGCAGATTGTATATTTATTGAAAATAAAATTCTATTTAATTGTGCCACATAGATTGGTGTGATGCTTGTTGAATTCACCTTTGTGTTGAGCTCCTTCAGTTATGCTTATGGCAGGAAAAAAGCCAGAATGTTGGCAGTTACCCCGTTGTTACTCACTGCAGATGAACTGGGAGCAGTTTGAGCATGTGCTGTAGGAGGCTGATCCTGTAACACGAAGGCTCAAGCAAGGGGCTGTGGTTTCAGCAGTTACTGTGGTTGACATTGAAGTTGTTCAATGTGGGCCTGTGGACAGCAGAATGAGCTCAGGAGGTCCATGAGAGCAGACACATGCTTTGCTCAGCACTGGGGATGAAATGTGAACAGAAGGTAATCTTGCCTGAGTCTGTCCTTGAAGTCATGGGGTGTCTGTTCCACAGGGAGGAACAGTGATGTACACAGGATGCCAAAGACTGGTGGGGGTGCCCAGAGGGAAGGTCAGTAAGAGCAGAACACAAGCATACTGGGGAGCTCCTGGCCTGCGGAGCAAACAGAACAGCGTGGGAGGGAGAGGAGCAGGAGGGATGAATTGTGGCCATGCTCCTGGGTCTGCAGCCAGCAGGTGAAGCACATCTCATGTTTGGTGAAGTTGGAAGATGACCCAAAGTGCAGCTGCAGCTCCAGCTGGCACTGCGTGCAGGACGTGCTGGTGCTGTCCCAGTGAGCAAAGCTGGTGCCCAGCTGCTGTGCCAGGCTCAGGGCTGTGGCTCAGGGGCAGCACGGGGGGCTCAGCGCTCCCAGCTGCACTGGGGGACGCTGCTGCCATGAGTCTGGTTGTTAGAAACCAGGATAAAAATTATTCAGGATCTCTGCTCTCTCTTCAAACATGAATATTTGTGCTTTGGGAGTAGATTAATATGCTCAAAGATTTTTTTTCCATAGTTTGCTAAAAGTTGTTTATAACACTGGCTTTATCTGAGGATGGCACACAGGAAAGAAGGAAAGAGGCATGTCTTGACTTCTAATAATCCCAATTCCTTCATTTTTACTGCTCTACTGTAGCAGTAGGCTTTTCCTTGAGCCAGATAATTTCAGATCAATGTATGGAAGGGGGGAGGAGTTCTTAAAAGGCCTTATTTAATATGAAGAAAACTTAATATAGAAATTGAATGAGTTACTGTGTCTGGAGTAAGTCTGGATGCTTTACTGTACTGAAAGCTTTGTGTCACCCCAAATTGTTTATACTTGAATCTCTAAAAATGGGTCAAAAATGCTGAAAATTTTAATCTGTAGCTAAGAATAAAAAGGGAACAGCATTGAGAGTGTTCCTAAACAGTTCCTTCAGTGCTGATTTAAGGCATAAATTGGAAATTGAACAGGACCACAAAATTGTATAGTATTTGTGCCTGTACTATTTCCCTTATGAGTGCAACAGTTAGAAAAGGATTTTATACAGAGTTTTAAAAAATCTGAAGTTTATGTCTAACAAAATGTTGACCACAGGGAGACATGCTGGATTATATTGGTATACACTGCTGTATCCTATCAGGTTTTCTGCTGTTACATGACGGCATGGACCCAGCACGGACCTGGCAGATGGGCACAGAGTGAATTCCTGAAATTCCTGAAATTCCTTGGAGCCCTGGGCACAGCTGGGGGTTCCTTCTTGCAGGCTGTTTAGGTGTGTCAGTGCATTGCCTTGCTCTGGGAAAAAATCCCGAACCAAACGCAGGAAAAAACCAACAAACCCCACCCCCCGAAACTGAACCAAAACATAAAAGAAGCGCCACACCATGGGGCACTGCCGTGTTAAACGCCGCTGCCCTGCAGCCCCGGGAGCCTTTCCCCTGCCTCCGGCCCAATGTCCGCTGCCGCAGCCGCCGCTCCTCGGTGTCATCACGGCCCTCGTCCTTCGCCGCCGCCCCTGCCCGGGCCCTGCCGGCCGCGGGGGTCCCGTCTGTCACCCCCGAGGTGACGGGCTGCCCCGAGCCTCGTCCGCCCGCACCCGAGGGACGCTGCGGGATGGGGACACTAAACACCGCCTCGGGATGCACCTGAGGGGGAGAGGACGGATGATGTCCTTCCTCGCCTGCGGCCCCGGCGGGTGACAACAGCTCTCTGGGAGCACCGTGCACCCGAGCCGGGCTGCGGGCAGCGCACGGGACCCCGGCCCCGTCTGGGATGCGCTGAGCGCGGGCTGGCTCAGCCTGGGGCGGGCTGGGGGCAGCGCCCCGGGTGCGGGTCCCCTCTGGGATGAGCTGAGCGGGGCCGGGGGCGGGCTGGGGGCAGCGCCCCGGGTGCGGGTCCCCTCTGGGATGAGCTGAGCGGGGCCGGGGGCGGGCTGGGGGCAGCGCCCCGGGTGCGNGGCGCCCGGGCGCTCCGGCCATGGGCAGCGGGCGGGCGCTGTGCGCGCTGCTGGCCGCCGCCCTGCTGGCCGCACAAGCCTTCCCCCAGACCAACATCAAGATCAGTCAAGGTGAGTGCTCGGCGCTGGCCGCGGTGATTTGGTCGGCGATGGTGGCGGCAGGGAGGGAGCGTGTGTGCCTCCCGCGGGGCTGGCAGCTGGCTTCCCTCTGCTCCAGAAACCCCTGACTTTCTTTGAAATCAACTTTCTTCTTCACCATGGGGACGCGGCAACGGTCCATCTCTTCGGGATGCCGAATGTCTCTGGGCTGGCTTTGTTTCTGTGTGTCAGGTCAGCTCTCTCGCCTTGTGTCCAGTGGCAGGAATCACTGCACGAGGCACGCACATGACGGGTGCGGGGTTGTGGCCATGCAGCCCAGCAGGACAGGCTGAGGGCCATCAGGGCTCCTCGTTTATTCACACTTACTGCATGTGAAACAAATGCGGGATTCTCCCTTATTCCCCTTCTTTGCTCCGAGCTGCTGCTGACTGCTGTATGACATTTAGCTTTCTTCCAAACTTTTCCAGGGTGTCGGTGCAAGTGAGAGTTGCTGCACCAAGTTGGTTTGACCCCTGTTAGGTTTATTGGGACTTGGAGTGGAAAGGGACTCCTTAAGTGCTGTTTGGTGAGATCGTGAGAAAAGGGATCGATACAAGCCTGGCTTTCCTGCCAGACGCCTAATCCGTGGGAGCTTTGCCAAAACTAATTAAGGAGGGAAAAATCTCTGCAAGATAACTTCTATCTGTCAGTGCCAGCTGCAAGAGCGTTGCTGCCGGTGTTGGCTGTAGCCTCACAAGTCCAAACATACCTGGCAGAGGATTTGAAGCTGTAAAACCAGCTTGGTTTCATTAAAGAATTTTAAGAAACAAAGCCCTTGGTGTGAGAGGATGTCCCTCCCAATGTGCTTCAACTGATGTTTAATATTTTACCTGGAAACTTGTGACATGTGCCTTAAAAACACTTCAGGGTGTGTAAAATATTGCCCAGTTATGAGATTCATGTGCACCAATGGACATACCATCCCCTGCAGCTCCATACAACCCCCAGAGACACTGAGACCAAGGTCCCTCCCCTGATCACTTCCTTTGAAGGTGAATGCTCAGTGTGACACTTTCATCTGTTAATGAAAAACAAATACTGCAAGTAACATGAAGGTGGCATTGTTTGCCCATGGTGACTATAATGTCAGGGCTTAACGACTTGCTTCTAAAGCCAGGGGTGAGTTGAAGCATCCCAACATCACACAACAGCACTGTCTTAGTCCCTGCCACATGCTCCTGCCCTCCAACCCCCTGTTTAAATGCTTATTCCGTGGGTTTACTCAATAAAGAGGATGTGGTGGGATGGACATCTGGCTCAGCTGGCACCCCCAGCTTAGCCACAGGCAGTTTCTGCTGAAGTCATCCTGGGGGTGGGTTCTGGGGGTCCCCTGTCCCAGCCCCATTGTCTCACCCATCCCCTCTAACTCCCCACAGCTCCAGCAGTGCCGAGCCTGGCTAAAGCCCTGCTGCTGGCCCTCCCCGTGGCCTGAGCTGGTGAGAGGTGACTTGGTGTTGGTGAGCACCAGGATACTGGTCCTGAGCCCCAGCTCTGCCAGCTGGGACCACTGCCCATCCTGCACTCTCAGCACCACAGCTCTCAGATCCTGGTGGAGAGGTTCTGCCCTGGGAAGGACCCAGACTTCCACAGGACAGGGATCTCCTCAGCTCTTCTCTGTTGACATTAATTTCAGCTGAGCCACTTGGGCGTTGATGGACACTCTCCAAACCCAGCTGCTTGCCAAGAGCTGAAGAGGTTCACTTGCCTTTTCAGGTCAGATGGCAGCATTAGCTTATGGATATGCCAAGGGGGCTGTCTCCTAGCACCTCTAAGTTTTGAGGAAAGCTGTCAGCTGTTGATGAAATGGAGTTCTTTGATTCTCTGCAACAAGAACAACATCTGCTGCCAGTACTGACCTGAGCTGGTCTGCTGTCCAAAACCCTTTGATGGAGCTGCAGCCCCTCAGGAGTCTTCCTTGCCTGGGCATCTCTTGCCAACCTTGTCCTAGCCTCAGATTTCACATCTCAAACCTGCAGATCCCTGGAAGTGAGGCAGCATTGCTCCTTGGGATGAAGTTTTCAGGAGCAAACCTGCTCTTCTCCAGCTGAGTCCAGGGGAGCCATGCAGCTGGTGGTAGTTTCTTTTCCAGTTGCATCCTGAAATGAAGAGAAACCCTTGTGAAACCGGGTAGGATTTTCTAAGTTAATTATTTCTAGTTGGAAATAGGCCAGCTGGGGAAGTGAAACTTCTTTGGCAGAGCAGTGCCAGCCCCTGTAAGATTTTGATAAGTGGTTTTTCTGGTAGTTCTGCAGTGGGGCTCAGCTAGTAAATAAATAAAAAGGCTCCAATTTGGCACTGACACAAATACAGAGAGCAGAAAACTTTATTTCTGACCCCAAATATTTGTTTTACAGCTTTTCTGAGTTAGTAACAGCTGCTTGATCTGAATCTTATCCTCAGCCAAGTCTAGACATCTCTTTTGCTGGTGCTGCTTTAAAACATGGTCCTGCCCTTAAAACTGCTGCATTGTAAATTAAAAAAAAGGGAGAAAGGATTCTTGGCATCACTTTTCACCAGGAATTTGGGGACAAATGGATGAACTGACATGGTGTTGGCAGGAACCCCCATGCTGCAGGCACAGGCTGTGCTGGTCCTGCCCTGTGTGGAGGAGCTGATATTTTGCTGGGGTGCTTAAAAGTGAATATCGGGTCTAAAAACCCCCCAAATGCTTCCCCTGTCACCTTCTAGATCAAAATGCCACACACAGCTGCTGGCTTGGATTGTGGGGCTTTCCTGTACTCACAACCCTACATCAGATTTCTTACGGTCTTTCTGCTACAATATTTCAAATAAAGCAGCTCCCCTAATTGTTCCTGCCTCAAAAACTGGGACCACTAGTTCTCCAAAGAGACAGCCAAAGCCTCTGATCCTGACCTAACAGAAAAGATGCTAATTAAAAGCTGACCTCCTATATTTTCCTTTTTGGTATATTTAACCTTAAATTCCTTCAGGCACCTCTGGTTCACTGAAGCTCGTCAAATTAATGCTACCTAATGGGAACCAGTGTGGAATAACAAAGAAGGACTGTCTCAATTTCTGACTTGGTTTCAGCTGCTCAGAACAAACATGAGGCTGATTTTCCCTGGCAATTGGGTGCCCATGGGCCAGCTTTGAGCCAGGACAGTGGGACGCCCACTGCAATTAGCACTCGGGAGTGAAGGCTCCGTTTGCTGGGGTTGCTGCTGGGTTAAGCCCTGTGAATTTTGCCACCACGCTGCCAGAGGTGAGGATTTTGTCAAGGCACTATAATAAAATCCCAATTGCAGGGGCAGCTGGTGGTGCCTTGTCTGGCACAGACCTCTGGGCTGTCCTCGGCAGGAAGCAACAGCAACCTCGAGTCTCTGCAAGCCAGGACCAGATCCCAGGCCTGTCCTTAACAGAGGTACATGCCTCACCTGTGACCTGGTGGTAAAGCTGAAGGCTCTTACTGAAGGTTTGACCCTTGTTCTGCTTCAGTTTTGGTGGAGACAGGGAACCCTGGCCAGCATAATGAGGGGAGGCAGGCTTGGCTCCCAGGAATCACATCAGCTTTCGGAGTTCCTGGTCCTGCTCTGTTGCTACAGTGAAGTAATTCGCATCTCCTAAAGCTGTTCTAAGGTTTTCCCAGTGCAATTATGGCCAAGCGTGAATCAGAGAACTGAACTCTGCATCACCTCTGAGCTGTCTTTATCTTACCCACTCTGCCCAAAAGCTATTTGGCTCTTCCAGCCCAGCAGGCCTTATCTTTTTTCCTCCATAGCCCATAATCAGTGCTGATGAGGATGGGAGAGTCCCTTGAGCCCCTCGTGGGTTTGTTGCTGTAGGGTGCAGAGGTGCCCCCAGTCTCAGCTCCTCTGGAGGGATGGCTGGGGGTCCCAAGGCAGGTTGATGGAGTGACAGCCCCACAGGGCTTGGCAGTTCACTTGGCCTTGCTCAGGAGGCAAAAAAGACCCTTTGCATTTGTGGTTTGTCACCTGGGGGGGGTTGTGACAGCAGGGACCCCATGGGCTGGCTGGTGGCTGTTTGTAGAACACTCAGAGATCCCCATGTGAAAAGAGGTGATGAAAGATGAAATTATCACCCAGAGCTGCCAGCACTGGCACGGGGAAGGATTTGGCTCTGTGAATGCTCACACAGCTGCTTTGGATTCACCTTGCCTTTCTTTTTCTCCACACTGTTGCTTCCCCTGCCTCAGCCACATCCCTTGCTGCTGCTGGCAGGGTTTTGCTCTCCCCACCCTCGGGGAAAGCCATTCCCCCGGCCCCTCAGTACTGGGGGCACCACCCTGACCCCTCCGGGCTTGAGCCTGTTACCTGCTTGGATAGTCTGATGGCATCTGACGTCTGCCCTCACCCCTGCACACCCACCCTGCCCACTGCCCCACTTGCTTGAACAGCAGCGCTGACCCCAGGCCACAGCTCCCTGGGGATGTGGGAGCTGGCTCAGGGGGAGCTGGCAGTTCCCCCTGTTCACAAGCCAGCAGCTGAGAGGGTTAAGTCTCTGTGCCCCGAAACTTGAGGGTCCCGAGTGCTGCATCCTCCCCACGTGGGGGAGCAGAAGGCAGAGGAGGTTGGAGCAACGTGTTAATGCCACTGCGGTGTTTAGACAGCGGCAACTCCAAAGGCTCCAAAAGGACATCCCGCCCCCACAGTGGCCTCTTTTGGGGCACCTTCCCCTCTGTGCTGAAAGGCGGCGGGAGGAGGAGCAGCTGCGTGGGGATCTGTTATCTGGTGCTGGGAGGCCGATAGGCCGGCACCGCTCCCGGCGCCCCGCCGGCTGTCCCTGCGGCTGGCACCCAAAGCCTACGTGCACGGCTGCATCCCGGCCCAGGGACAGGGAGGGGGCCTTTCCTGGGAGGGAGGAGGTGCAGGCTGTCCTTGCAGGAGGGCAGAACGCGGCCGTAACCCCGCAGCCCTGGCTGTCAGCTCTCCTCCCAGCACAGTGGCTCCAGTGGTGCTGACAGAGGTGAGAGGAGCTCTTATCTCGGTTTTCCCAGTAGCCAGTGTCAGTGCTTTTATTTTAAGCATCCTCTACCTAAGATGATGTCAAGCTAGCTTGGAATGTCCCTCCTGATTTAGACAGATGCTGAAACTGAGAAACCCGTAACTTGTTTGAAATGTGTTTTGACTTTTGTAAACTTTTGCACAGCTCCTGCAGCAGTTGGGTATTCCCTGCATGTGTTTGGTGGTTATTTGTCTGGGTGAGGTGGGAGAGCAGGGCTGGGCACTGCTGCCTCCACCACCTGCTCAGCTTCCTGGCCAAGCTGTCTCACCACCAGCTGCTGGATGTCCTCTGCTCTGCCCCCAGCCATGCCCGAGCCTGTCCACGCCTACTCCTGCCCACTCTTCTGGACGGAGTACGAAGGGCACTGCTACCGGTACTTCCCCATCAACAAAACCTGGGCTGAAGCCGACCTCTATTGTGCTGAGTTCTCCATTGGCATCAGATCAGCCAAGCTGGCCTCCATCCACAGGTGAGCTGTGCAGAAACATGGCATCCCACAGTGACACAGCTGGGGAGGAAGGAAACTGGGAGCAAAGTCCCATTCCCACATCACAGCCTCTGTGTCAGCTGCAGGCTCGTGTTCCAGCCTACACACCCCTCTGCAGCAGCAGCCCAGTCAAGGCTGACGCACAGGTCACACAAAGGCAATAGAGAAAATAAATGCCTTTTCCTGGACTGGCAGGAAAACTGGCATAGTATTCCCTAAATTTCCCCAAACTGTGTTTTTTACTCTTGAGAAAGGGATAGAAGTACAACGTGGTTACAGAGGCTTTTTCCCTATTCCCTCTCCCCCATCTCTCACCAACACTACGCTCCTCTTGCACAGACCCGGGAAAGGAACCAACAGCAGGAGGAAGCAGGGGACCCATTTGCCCACAGGTGCTGTGGCAGGGTGAATGCTCAGGGACACGCCTGACCATTTGCTGACATATCCTCGATTGCCCCGCGTTGCTCTCTTTTGGCAGCTGGGAAGAAAACGTCTTCGTGTACGACCTGGTGAACAGCCGCGTGCCCGGCATCCCCACCGACATCTGGACAGGACTCAACGACCTACGGCAGGTGGGAGCTCCCTGTAATCATGGGGGGAATGGCTTTGAAACATTCACCTCTCTGGAGGTGTTTTCCTCCTGGAAAGCCACTTGGTTTTCTTCTTTGCCCCTTATATCCCCTTTAATCAGGAGGTGGCATAGGGTCTGTGGAGCAGCACATAAAGAAACTTGTTATTTCACCCATTCCAGTCTGCTTTTAAAAGATAAGTGTTACTGGAATTAACAGATTAATCAATAATTACTCATATCACATTCTATTACTGGATTAATAGAGTATTGCACTGCTGGTCCAAGAAGAGCAAATAAACTGAAAAGGTCTCCAGTGTCAAAAATCACCAAGTTCCATTGCTCTCTTGTGATACTCTGTGACTTTTGAAAGCTGACATGTTGGAAATATATAGTCTAATATTTTAGAAAGAAAAATGGAGACCATCAGGAGAACAGTCTCATGTCAGCAAATTTTTTGTAGATACTGGAAAAGGAATGGAAAATGAAAAGGAATGCAGAACTGGGTGGGGGTGTTAAAAAATATATAGATTTACATTCTGGGCTTCCCCTGGGGAAACACTGTGAAACCTGGGGCTGTTCTTAGCATTCCAGTTGTAAAACCCAAACGTGCTGTTTGGACTCCGCTGAGTGGTGTCTGTCTGTGTCCCTGGGCTGTGTGGCACTGGGGATGGGAGTGGGATCTGCTGAGAGGTGACAGTCTCTCCCCATGTCCCTGGGCTGTGTGGCACTGGGGATGGGAGTGGGGACTACATGGGAGTGGCCTCCCACCCTCTGCAGTGGCAGCTCTGTGGTGACAGCCTTTCTCCACTGGCCTCGTGTCAGGAGGGTCACTTTGAGTGGACAGATGGCTCCTCCTACGACTACCACTACTGGGATGGCAGCCAGCCTGACGATGGGATCCACTCCATCCCGGAGGAGGAGGACTGTGTGCAGATCTGGTACAGACACAGCAGCGGTGAGCGCCCAGGGCACCTTCAGTGTTATTTGTGTGTCAATAAATTCAATCCACCACGGCTCCTGCTTTTCTGAAGAGGTTGCTGGCAGGCAGAGGATTTTAGTTTTTCAGTATTATTTTCTTTTTTTTTCTTTGCAGTGAAAAGGTGTTTTCCTTTTCACCATGTACATACATACTCATCTTCCCTCTGCTCCGAGCCCATCTCCCTCTCCCATAGTAGCAGCAGGACAGGAGCATCAGCTGCCTTGAAGAATTACCAAATTTAGTCAAAGGTCAAATTTTCCCTTTCCCCTCCCACACAGGAAACCTGTGGAAACACTCATTGGTTTGCCAGCTTTTCTCTCCCATGCTTGTGCTAGGACATCTTGCTGAAGTGGGACAAGACCCTGCCTGTGCAAAACTCCCACTTCACACCCTGACTGCTGGTGAGACCAGCCAGGTGTGTCCAGGCCCCCCAGATGTACCTAAATGTCCTGTCCATGGGCAGCCTGTGGATAACTTTGGGGGAACAGGACTGTGTTTGCAGCTGCCCCTCCACTACCAAGTCCAAGCTGGGGCCTGGCTTCCCCTCTCACATCCCCCAGATGAGGATGCTGGGAGGAAGCATGACTGTGAATGGCACAAATGGGAGCACATCCAGGGAAAGCCTCCCACAGTAGCAGGAGGTCCTGGTCCCAGGGACAGTGCATGGTTCCCTACATTTGCCTTTTGTCAGCTAATGTCGTATTTTTTTTGGAGGGTAGCACTGCGCTCCTGGAACGACAACGCCTGTGGCAGAGCCTTCCCCTTCGTCTGCAAGATCCCCTCACTGGCCCTGGACTGAGGCTGCTGGTGCTGCCCATGCCCCTCTTCATTCTGGGTCACCTCTCCAGCTGTGCCGGGGAAGAGCAGTGAGGACATGGCATGGGTTGGGAGAGCCATGGAGCTGCTTGGATCCCCAGCCAGTCCCTGGCTGCAGAATCCCTCCTGGGAGTATGGTGGGGATGAACCTGGCACTCAGCAATGACAGGAGCTACATTCAACAGCAAAGGAGCCCTCAGGCCCGAGTCTGGCTTTGGATTTCAGATCAACTATGACAGCCTGTTAGAGGAAAGCCATGATTTTACCAATACACCAAACTGTTAGCACCCAAAAATAGCCGTGTGTAGGAAATGCTTTTGCCTGTTGTTCTGCGAAGAGTGGAGGAAAAGTGTTATTTTCTGTTAAGTTATGCAAAATGCCTCTTGTCCATGTTAAATTTCTCTCTGCTAAAATAAACTGCAAACAGCAGGTGGAGGCTCCACTGTCTTTCTTGCACTGGAGTAGCAGTGATTCCCTGGGGACCTGGGGTTTCATGTGAAAGAAGTTGTTTTTTCCCCAGACTGCTCTGTATTACAGAGGTGTGCTGGGGGGAAGAGGCTGCCTAGGAAAGTTTATTTTATTGAGCCTGACCGTTTTTTGGGGTGGTGGGGCGGCCTGTGTGCTCACCCTGCCCTTTGCCTGGCCCCCAGCAAACACAGTCACCATGGAGGGTGAGGGGCCACCCAGTGCCCTGCAGCTCAGCAGTGTCCCTGAGCAGGCAGGTTTGGCCCTGGCTGCCTTGAGAGGACGGGATCAGCTGCAGGGCAGGTGAGGGGCTGACACACCTGCTGGGGGTCAACCCATCCTCAACCCAGCCCTGCCTGCAGAGAGCTTGCACTCTTTGCTGCAGCCCTGTTTCCTAATCAGATTATGTTTTCTTCCTAAGTCTTTGCTATTGTCCTCTGCTGCACTGGCACCACAGAAGTACTTTGTCTTCCAGGTAAATAATTTCTGGGGAGGTGTGTGTGGTTGTGGCAGCTGCTGTGTGCCTTGTTTGAGCTGCTCAGTGTGGAGATGGGACAATCCTTGCACGAGGGGGATTTGCAGGGTTTGGGTGCAAGTGGGGCTGTGCTGGTGCCAGGGCCCAAGGGAAAGGCAGTGCTATTGAGGGAAAAACAGGCTTCTCCTTCAGGGGACACAGCTCCAGGGCACTGCTGGCCCAGTCAGATGCAGTAAATCCAGTGCTCCCCAGGGAGCCCCGGGCTGTGAACTTTGATCCCTCCCAGCCCTGTAGCATCCAGGTGGCTTGGCAGGTAGCCCTGTGCAGAGAGGCCCCTTGTCCTCTCCTGGGAGCCATGAGTCCCTTTTGTCCCTGCTCTGGCAAAGCCACAGGGTCTGACCCATCTCAGCTGCTGCCTGCAAAGATGAGTAAAGCATTGTCATACAATCGTCTGATTCCCCTTGATGTCACCATCTTAGAAACATAACATTCCAAAACTAAGACTTTCCAGAGTGATCACACTGGATGCACTTTAGGTCAGTAGCTGAGGCTCCACTGGGAGCTTGGAACTGGGAGCTTCCTCAGATGGCAGTGGAGCTTTCAGCTAAGATATGTTTCCACTTGGAGGAAAACTGGAAAATTTGGTGGGGGTAATAATGGTGTTGTAAGTGGAATGTGTGTGCTGGAGCAAATTCCTAAAATAAAAACGTGCTGTCATGCCTGATTTTGTATTTATATATATATTTAAATGGATAATACATATAAATGAAATTATATTATTTTATTGTATTTTATAAATTAGTATACACACTATCCATATATTTATATGTGAAGTTAGCCATTTGTGTAGTTTTCAGTTCTGGATGTCAGCATTGGATGTGTTTTCTAGAGGCTTTTGTTTCACCTGAAAATAAGAAATGATGTATGGATGACAACAGTATGTAAAGAAACCAGCTGCTCAAAAAGAAAGCTCTTGGATGCAGCAAGCTGGATAAAGTTGACGTGGTCTGTGGCAGAAAAGGGTTTGAAGAGGCAGGTGTGGTGCAGGACGAACTCCTGGTTCTGAGCGCCGTGCTGAGCTGGGGTCCCGTCCTGTGATGGAGCTCAGGCACAGCTCAGGGAGCGGGGACAGCACAGCCCAGTGTCCCCTCGGGCTGGCCGTGGCCCAGCCTGTGCCCATGGCAGGCTGGGGACTGCAGGGACAGCCACCCCAGCGGGAGATGCTGCTGCACTGTGCCACGGTCGGCTCCAGGCTGCCCCTCCCCAGGTTCTTTGCCCTGGTGCTCCTGAGTTTCCTGTTCAGAGGAGCTGGGAGTTCATCACGGCTGGGGATTGGTATGCCTCCAGCCAAACAACTGTCTTTTTTCCCTGCAAGTGGTATGAGATGTTTCAAAAGAAAGGTTAAAACCCTCCCTTGGGAAAGCGTTTGAAGACCTGGGCCCTGCTGTGGTTAAAAATATTGCTAATGGGGAGCCCAATGAAAGCTGTCACCTCCAATTAACATCTTCATTTCCAGGTAAAAACAACTGAACATGCATGACCTGAAAGTCAGGACCAAAGTTAATAGGGGCTTTGTTTCCCAACCCCCCTGTCTTCTTCCTTTGGCTACAGGGTCCTTACTTAAAAATCAATCCTCTGTCCTTGCCAGTGTCTTCTGTTTCACAGTAAGCAAATAAAATTCAGAAAACAACAGGAGTTTTCACCTCCTTAATGAACTTCTAGTGGATCTGGCTTGATGAAAGATGGGCCACGCCCTTTCTCTCGGCATGGACGGCTCCAGGCTCTGCATGGCCTGGAGCAGCTCCAGATTCCAGGCTGAACTTCTTTATTTTTCTGTTCTCCTTGTGCCATAACCCCTCACTCCCTTGTTATCTTGAAATTCTCCCTTCTGACTCACTCTGTGGTGCAGGCAAGGGGAAACCTGGCAGCAGCAGGACTCTCTGACACCTCTTCTGCACATCACTTGCAAGTGACTGATTCCCGAGGGTCTTCTTATGACACTGGTTTTCTTAGGGGTTGAACACCTCCTTTAGTAACGCATGAAAGCTGTCGAAGTGTGAACACCATGTGATGTAGCCTGAGAGTGAACCAAAATAGTCTTTACCCTCCTCTAAAGGGTAAAGAGCTGTAGAGGCAATATTTCTGAGCTGTAGGGGCACTATTGCCCCTGAGCCCCGGCACGGCAGTGGGGAGAGATGGGCCTGCCTGCACCTCTGACGTTCTTACTCCTTTTATTCCTGCTTTGATGATTTCCTGAGATATGCTGGATGCTGTGATATGGGAGATGGATGTCACAGCTTATGGGCACACTGGTGCTGCCCTGGCATAGCCTGGTGAGGATTTTCCTCCCCAGTGATGATCTTGACTGCTCCAATGCCTGGCTGGGCTGGGCTGTCCTTTCCTCTATTATTTTGGTTAAGATTTTTTTCTCCCGTAAATGACTGGGAGAATAAGAGCTGCACGACTGAATCATGAGCTTTTTCTTGTGCATTTCCCTCGGATTTAATTGCCTGAGTAGTGGCTCAGCTCCTGCCCTGAGGCCAGGATGCTGCAGAGTGGTTCCCTTTGACAGAGAACTAAAATATCTCGGGACCAAAAAACACGCTTTGAGCAGCTCAAACAGTACAGACTGGCTGCAACAGTGAGCCACATCACCAAAAAAGAAACCCCAAGCCACAAACCCCTATGATAAATGACATTACCCATCTGTGCAATGGGGTTAGTGTCACATCCCACAGCTTTAATGCATCCCAAATGTCTGCAGCAGAGAGAGACGGAGCAGTGGGGCACAGGGAAGGCGAGCAGGATTTGGCCCCGTGCTGTGTGGGTCCCAGTGGATGTTGGCTTTACTGAGATGCTCCTGCTGTTCTGCAGGAGGGCTTTCCCAACCTGCCTCATGCCATCTGCTCCCTGCTGCTGCCAGTGGGAACCAGTGGGGACAAACCTGCTGGGAAATAGATCTCCTTCTGGGCAGCCCGAGGGCTCTGCTGCAGCAGCCCTGCCTCCTGAAAGAGGCGTGGATCAGGCTGGATTTATACACCCCAGCAGCTGCTGGTGTGTAATGGCACCTGAACCAATTGCAAAAGCTCAGTGAAACTTCCAGCAGCACCAGTTCCCCTCGGAGAGGCTCTCAGCTGCCAGGGGCTCCTCCAGCCTGCGGGATCCTGGGATGGGGCTGGCTCAGCACAGGAGCCATCTCATGCCAGGGCCCATGGTGCTTTTGATTGTTCCCTCTTGGTACCCCTAAAGTCTCCTCCCTTTTTGTGGCCAAGGATTTCCAGGCCTCCTGAGAAAACTGCCTTGGTGGGGAGAGCTGGCTGAGGGCCAGCACCCCTGTCCCTATTTGGCACAGGCTCTGCAGCACGGCCACCTAAAAAGGGTGGTGATGTTTTTCATTAACCACTTCTGCTTTGCTAGGGATCAGTAACTGGGCTGGAAACTTTCATTCCTGGGTGCAAATTGCCAGAGCTGCCGCTGATCAGAGGTAAAGCACAGACCTGAAGGGAACACAATTCCCACTGCAGTCCCTGCTTGGAAAGCCGGCCAGCCTTGAAGGACACAGAGCCAAAGCACAGGTGATGTGAGAGAGAAAGGATCCACAGCTGGCACTGTGCATGTGAGATGCTCCTGCCTGGAGCTGGTCAGAGAGGACAGGGCTGTTCTGGGCTGATGCTGAAAGAGCTGATGCTGCTCAGCAACCCTGGCTGCTGTCCCCACGTGGGGTCCTGGGCACCGTGGTCCTGCTGTGCTGGCAAAATGTAGCTGTATTTGGGAATCTACCAAAAAAGTCTAGTCCAGCTGTCAGGGTTACCATGGCAACTAGGTATTTGCTCATTTGTATTTCTTGAAAATTATACTGGGCTGCTGATTGCCTCGTTTGTGAAGTTCTCTGTCAGGACGCCAACAAATCCCTGTTTGTCAAGGGCTGTGAGGGAGCGAGTGGTGCTGTTGTTGAGCAGATTTCTGAATGAGAACTCTGCTGGAGTGTGGGTGCCTTATGACAGCATCCCTCCCACAGACACCCAGGAACATACCCCTGGCCTGGGAAGAGGGTGCTTGCTCTGCTCATCCCCTCTGACATCCATCAATACTTGTGCCATTGTTTGGGTTAACATAAAATCCGAGTGGCTTGTCACGGGAGGCCACACTCAGGATGGGGGGAAGGCTTGACAGGAAGTTGTCTTCTTGCATGGAAAGGACTCAAATAAAATATCCTCCTCTGGCTGTTCTTGGGAATCAGCCACAGGGTAGGAAGGCAAGAGGTTTAACTGTGTCCCCAGGTGTTCAAGGGAGGTGGGAGCCACACGAGTGGAGGGGCCCCAGGAGCAGCAGCCACAAGCTGAGATGGGATGGCTGTGTTCCTGCTCACAGGGGAATGACCACCATCCTCTGATTCCAGAGTGCACAGAGACTTTGAGGCTTGGAAAAATGCCAGCTCAGATTAAATGCTTACTGGGTTTTGGTACTGCAAAGCTGGCACTAACTGTGGAGCAGTGGGAAAGGATGATGCTGCTGCAGGGCTGGCTGGAACTTTCAGAGGTGGCTGTAGAAGAGGATAGGGCAGGCTTCTCTTTTTATCCTGAAGGAAAAACTAATTTGATTTGGATGCTATTTAGGCTCTATGGCCCTGGGTTCCTGAAAGTCAATAGACCCACAACCCTGCAGCTGTTGAAGAGCTCAGTATTCCTTGTCAAGTATTTGCTTAGCAGCTAAAAGCCATTTGCCATGAGCTCCTCTTTTGTCTTGTTGAGATAATTAAATTAGGAGCTTGTCCACATGAGGATGTAACACCTTTGTGGGGTCCCACTCTGCTCAGCAGTGCTGGTACAGGTGCCTGTGTGGAGGGACCTCATCCCCATCAAGGCCAGCTGCCTCTGTCCTCACCACCACGGGCTGCACTCAGCAGACACTGAATGTGAAGTTCCCAGGCAGAGGGAAAGGAAGGAAACAGCAGCAGTACAGGTTAAAGCAATTAAATGTGATATTTCATCAGTGTGGAGGGCAACTGCTTACAGGAAAGGGCCATGGCCTTTATTAATCTCCAAAGCATTATATGAAATCATGGTCCCAAATAAATGCAGGATGCAAATGATGAATGTAATAATCCAGTATGGATGGCTGTCCTGGACTTAGATGGGTTGTGAAAGTGATTATAATATAGTAATAGCAATAAGATTACCAGCTCTAATGAAATCTTAAATGCCAACTTTGCAACCTGCCCTTTTTTCTGCACTGACTCCATCAAGGGATCAGCAGGAGCTGGCTGGGGGCTGTGTGTCCCTTTGCACGTGATCCCTGTGATCCCCAAGTACACCTGCCCCACTGAGATTCCAGTGTTAGGGCCCTGGATCCACACAGGTGAGGCAGAGCAGCTCCTACCCTGGCAGTAACACAGTCTGGGCACTGAAAATCCTCGCTCACATTTGATGGTTTTGGGTGTATTCTGCATCTGCAGCAAATTCACCCTTCATTGCACGTTGGCCTGGCCCTTGGGTGCTCCCTGCTGCAGGCATGTCCCTTGAAGCATGACAGCCAAGGCAAAAGCCACCAGGCTCCCAAAGCATCCCAGTGCTGGTGGCTTTGGTCCCTTTAACCCTGGGCACCCCCAGGATGTTACTTTTGGGAAAAGACTGGTGAATTTTTTGGGAAGGGCTAGAGAGTTTGTGGCTTTGGGTGGAGTGGGGTGAGGTGATGATAAAGGATGCTGCAGTTCTGACACTCCTGGTTTTAGGAAACAGCCACACAAGACACAAAACACCTGTCAGGGTGGGATTTTTAACCCCAAAATGCCAGTGCAGGCTCTCACTGCTCATGTTGTCTGGCAGCTGCAGCCACCACATTTTCTCTCCCATTACTTTCTCTATTTTTCTGCTTTAAACTGGGCAAACCCAAAAAAGCTGCTGTTTTGTTTGAAGAGTTCAATGTAGTGAATGACCCATTTTTCTTCTTGGATGAGTCATGGATCCTCCTTTGAAAGATCTCATTATTAATATGCCATTTGGGGAATATGTCTGAATTTTCCAGCAGTGGCAGCAGCCTTGTCTGTGCTCACCAAGGAACCCTCACAATGAATGGCATATGCCAAATGGCTTCATGCAAAGGATTTAGTGTCTATGTACTTTTAAAGGACATTGCTTTCATGCTTAACACTTTTTCCATATTAGAAATGTGTTGGAATTCTTCTCATAAGCAGGAGAAGGGGATCCCTTCCCAGAGGGTGCTTCTCACAAAAGAGAAGCAGAAGAGGAGAAGGGAGGTATTTTTAGGTGTGCAGAATGGTCATGGAGTGGGGTTTCAGCTCAGGGAGAATGACTACCCACCTGCATCTGGGGTGTATCCCAAAGCCCTGCTCTCTGCTTCTTGCACAGACCTCACTGAACTGTTGGCACAATGAACCCTTGTGACAGATGCCCCCGCAAGGGGAAATGCAGAGTACAACAAGCAGAGAACAGTGTCAAGTTGTTTTAGGAAGAGGCCAAACAAACCATTTGGGCCGTCTGAACCCCACCTCAGGTGGAGCTAATACACCCTTTTAAAAATGGTATCTTTATGTATGAGCTGAGGTATATTTTCCCTAATATTTGTGGAGCTCCTGCCTCCAAAACACCACCTAAAGTGTGACTTTAAACACTCCCTTCCTAGTCTAGTGGGTAGTATGGTAACTCAAGAGTACCAAATGCAAGTTTGCAAGTTGACAGAGGATAACATTCCTCCCATTTTCAATTTGTTGGTCTTTTCCCTGAACTGCACTTTCAAAACTTAACTTCTCTGGAGAATCTTGCCAACACTCAGTCTCCAGCAAACCTAGTGAAAGCATTTAATCATGGAATTATAGAATGATGTGGGTTGGAAGACACCTTATTATCTCATTCCAACCCCTCTGCCATGGGCAGGGACACTTTCCACCAGGCCAGGGTGCTTTGAGCCCCATCCAGCCCCACCTTGTTCTCTCTTTCTCCCACCCTGCGCAGAATCGAGGTCTCCCATGGACATTTCTTCTGCAGTTGAGTCAAATTACATGGTTTTGAAGTTCTAAAGATGTATTTGGTAAGATTTACACTAAAAGCTATTTTCAGGCTGGTTGGATACCACAGGAAGGTGGGGTGCATATCACCTCGTTAGCCTGATTAGCTGGCTGAGCTGAATGATGAGCACTTCTAGCTGAGAGAAACAGAGCCCAGTAGTCAGTAAGGTTTTTGGCAGCATGGAGGTTTTGGGGCTATCCAGGTGCTAGGAAGGGCCCTGTGGATAAGTGGCTGTTTCTGTAGCTCAGCTCTGCTGGGAGACTGAGATACCCTCCTGTTCCATTAGTTTTTCACACTGAGCTTTGCCTTTTTTTTCCCAGTCCCTTGCTTATTGTGCATCTGCTGAAAATAACAGATCTCTGTCAATTCTGGAGCGGGGCTTGTGCAATGGGGAGAGCCTGGCCATGTTTCAGTGCTCCCTGTCCTCCAAGGGCAGCATTTGGGTGTGCAGAGGTTTGATGCATGGGGGGTTGTACGTGGGAGCTTGGGTCACACAAATTATTTCAACTTGTATCTTAGCCACTCACTTTAGAGGCTTTTTAATTATAAATGGAGGTGGTATGCATGTGCCTGTCTGCCCTGAGACTCTCAGTGTGTGCTCAGAGCACCCCTAATTTAGTGGAGCAAGGCTGATTTACTGGATTTTGTGATGGTGCTTGCTTGGGCCCCCCAAAATGGAGAGTGTGTTGTGGACTCTGACCCATGTTCTGATCTGGGGGGAGCTGTGGGATGGCAGTGTTACCTCTGAGATGTGCAAGAGGTTTTAAAGAAGTAGCTGGGAGGGGAGGCAGGCACAGAGCCCCGAGGGCTGGGGCAGTTGGCACCTGCTTGGGAGATTGCTGGAGTCTGCTGAGGATCCATCCTGGCCATGTCTCACCTCAGCCCCTCATCACCCAGGGAGCTCAAGCACCAGCTCTCTGGGGCAGCTCATGCTGGCCACTGGTCTCTTCTGTCCTCTCCAGCATGGTGAAGTCTCCCTTGAGCTTGGCTATCCTAGGAAGCAAGGCAGAGGCAGTCCCATGTACAGCTTCATCAAAGAGAAAATTATGTCAGATTTGATTGAGAGGTGGGATAGAGAGGGAGAAATAAATCAGCCTCTATGGCATTCATCACCTGGGAAAGCCAGTGCTGGCAGTTTGCATCTCTGGTGCCTCCTGGAGTGCCCAGCAGAGCTGGACAGCAGTTTTCCATCTCAGGCTTCAGGGATGGAATTTTGGCCTGATAAATGGGAAATCCCATCTGGCTGCTCTCTGCTCTGGCAGTTTCTGCAGGCCCTGGAGAGCTGGGTGGGTCAGGGGCTCTGCGGGGGCTCAGCTGGCACAAGCCTGAATCTCTTTCTCAGAAAGGCTGGGGCTGCTCTAGGCTGTTGTATCACAAGCTATCATCATGCAGACACTGCAGCACATCTCCACTGCATCCCTGGCAATGTCTGACATCGTGGAAATCAGTGTGATTTCTCCTGCCCTCTTTTAGAATACGATTTTGAACAATCAGCGTGTGATTCAGCAATAAGAATGCTAATTACATGGCACAACCACAGGGTTAAATTTGTTTCAGCCTAACCAAGGACTTACTGAACATTTGTACTCCTGCACAGTTATTGTGATTTTCTTTAAGTGATTTAGTCCTGAATCCAGAGTGATTCCCTTTGAACAGGATTTACCCCAGCTTGTGTTCATGTTGTGGTAGAGCTCACAGTGGTGGTGCTGAGCTGGAGCCCAGAGTGTTGCAAATGCAGCCCCTAAAGAAGTTACTAAAATATGTAGTAATCATTCCTGAATTGCTTAAAAAAAAAGGAAAAGGAAAAAATAAAGGGAGGAGAAGAAGGCAGACACAATGATATATTGATACTTCATCTATCCCTGCCTGTGACCTGCACCAGGCTCTCATTTCCAGTGTGCTGGAATGAACCCAGAACACAACCATTAATGGCAGTGGAATTGCTTCTAGATTTATGTCTTTACAGTCTGTAGTTTGGGCTAAATCACCTTTGGTGTTTCAGGAGAAGTGAGACCATCCAGGAAAAGAGAAGGAGCTCCACAAACGCTTTTTTGTCTGGAATCTGATCTCTCCTAATTTACCAAAGGATGCATGGTTTTCTGTGTGTATTTCTGGCTTGCATTCCCTGTTAGAAGTCAAGCAGGCTGGGTGTGAGTAGTGCAGCTCACACAGGTGAGACAGGAGGAGGGGGGATGCTGGGAGGTAGGACAGCTTTCCTGGGCTTCACTCTCTCCTGCAGGCACAGAGGGATGCAGGAGCCCACCTGCAGCCACGTGCCAACTTTGTTATCAAGAGAGCCTCTTGCCACACTCCCTGGTTTGGCACGTGCTGTGTCTCCCTCTTTGCATCCTGAGTTTCTGAAAATGCACTGCCATATGTTGTCTGAGCTATAGGCCGTAGGGGATGAATCACGGCTCCCACTACTGAAATCCTCTCCCGCCAGGATCTTGTTACTGATGATACACAACTATTTAGGGTGAGATGGGGTGGGCGGGCAGCGCCCTGGGGTTGTGATCAGGCTGGGAAGGCAACACCGAAGAGCTGGGTTGGACTCGGAGCATCTGGCACAAAAAATTGCAGAGCCAGGGTACCTCCCCTCCTTTCCAGACCTGCCAGATGGGCCCCTGGGGCACTGAAAATGCTCAGCCCTGACTTGGACCTTAATGCGCCGCAGATGAGATTATCCTAACGCAGGGCAGCTCCTGGTGAGCCGCTGTGCCCTGTGATGGGCTTCTCTGTGCCGAATGGCTTCCTCTGGGTGCAGGCACCCACGTCACCCACGGCAGAGCACCACTGCCACCCTGAGCCTTTCCTCCTGTGAGCTGCTCTGCCATCTGAATTTGCCTGCAGCTCTTCTCCCCGCTTAGTTCCTTCTGTTTTCACAGGGATTATAAAGCACAGCCTGGCATCTGAAAGCAAACTTCAGGTTCTTCTGTTTACACAGTGCTGGGATTGAAGGCTGCGATCTCAAGGCAGCGACAACAGCCTGGTGGGGTCCCATGGGAAGCGAGCCACGTTGGAGCACAGGAAGCTCCTGGGGATGCACGCCGAAGAGCAAAGCCAGGCAAGAAAAAGGAGTAGAGTAGGGGAAGCAAGCAAATGGAAGCAATCATGTGGTGGATTTATTATTTTGGGAAAGGCAAACACTAAGACTGAGGTTTTTCCCTGAGTTTCCCTGCTCGAGCTCTGATGGTGCACTCAAACAAGAAGTTAGTGTGCACTGGGGGCACTGGCAGCTGCACCGTGTGGGGAACAGGGGAAGGGAGGATCCTTCCAGATGCACAATTTGACAAAGGATGCTGTTAACTTATTTTTTTTCTCCCCCAAACAACAATCAGAAGATGAAGAACAGGTCACTGACACCCGGCAAACGCCTGGATGCCCAGCCCATCACCCGCTCAGGGCCGGAGGGGATGACTGGGTGTCCGCAAAACGATGCCTGCCGTGTCCTCCGTGGGTGCCACTGCTCGGCGGGGACCAGGGGCTGCACCAGGGGCTGCACCGTCCCTGCCCCACGCGGCCACCGCTGCAGCCCCGCGGCAGCCACCCTGGGCGTGTGCGACAGCAGCCGGGGCACTAGAATGTCCCTCCGACGTGCCCCGCCGCCGAATCCAAGTGTCTGCCGTTGGCAGGGAGCCTTTCCAGCGGCACATCCGTGAGAGCGTGCTGCCATCTCTTGGCTATGCAAATCCGACTCAGAGCGGCTCCCGTGCAGCTCTCCCTGCCGGGGAAATCGTCCCTTAGGCACTACTCTTCTCTGTGTGGTTGTACCGCTACGCCCTTTGCCCTGTGAAGTGACCCTGGGTGCGAGGGGAGAGCCGTCAGCGCTGCCTGAGGTGTCACCGTGGTGGCACCTGACAGCCCAAGCTGGGCATCCGAGAGACCACACCGTGTAGTGGGACACCAGCAGCCCTTTCTTCCAAACATACTCAAGGGGCTGTTTTTAGTGTTTCAACACAACATAGAGAAAGATTTTCTGTAAATTTGAAAATTATTTACTGAAAGTAATGGAGAGTCTCAGGCTCACCTGTTTGCTTCAGGGACACACTGCAATATCCAGAGCCACGTAATGAGCCCTTTCCTGGGCTTAAAAATGGAGCTTAAAGCAGCAAACAAGTGAGCATTTTATTTTATATACAGTGTTTAGTCTGTGTGAGGCCCAGGACTGAATGGTAACTACTACCACCAGGCACAACAGGTTTCAGAAGTGAACTTCAGAAAATAGAATATCTGATCCCTCTCTGGTGAGCCCCATCCAGAGCTAAGCATGACTCAATCCGTCCAGCCATCCCCACAACATCTACCAGTGTGTTTTCTTTCAAAACAAACAGATTATGCTCTGACAGCTCCAGGGTACCAGCAGCTGTAGAGGTTATTTTTTGGAAGGACAGCCCTTCTTTTTCATTTGTGTGAGACCATATAGCTCATCTGTGGTCCTTTGAAAAGGAAAAAGAGAAAATGGAAATTATTGGAAAAATATAAGCGAGTAGTCGTGGCTGCTGAGGCTGGATGTAGGAAATGCAACCTGACAGCTCACTTCCCACACCAGGCTGGAGCTGAGCTGCCACCCACACTGCCGTGGCATGTTCTGAACCCCCCCAGGTTGGTTTGTGCTGTGTGATCCCTTCTCCAGCGGGGAAGCACTCACCGCTGGCACTTGGTTCATCTCCACCAGTGGTTTGGCTGCAGCTGCAGCAGGGATGAAATACCTCCTGGGAGTTCACCCCGAGTTAAACTCTTTTGGGATGAATGCTTTGGGGGGAACAGCCCAGTGACAGTCATCCTGACCAGCTATCATGAGCAAGTGCTCTACAGGTTCCTCCTATCCTTGCCATGGTGATAAAGCCAATGTTTGAGCACACATTCAAAAAAAAAAAAAAAAAAAAAATTGCCTGGGGAAATTATCAAGTCAAAGTGTGCCAGGTATTTTTTGGATGCAGATGTGATCCATTTGTATGTGATGTCACTGGTAGTGATGTAAGTTGGTTTTTCAAATATAAGGCTCTCAATAAATCACTTTTCTGATATTGAAAAATAAATTTCAAGGATACTGCACTGAAAGGAGGTGGGGGGGAGCATGGGATGGGGACCTGCTCTGAGCTAACAGCCCATCGCTGAGAATAAGAATGTTAAATTGGTGCAATTCAGGTTGTTTTTCTTGCCTCTGCCCAAATCAACAGCAGTGAGTCATCACGGCAGACGGCATCAGCTGCCACGGTGCTCGGTGCTCGCAGCGCCTCAGAAGGCAGGCTGCCAAAACCTTCTCCTTTCCTCTGCTGCTGACAGGAGCGGGACTGATCCCAGCCACCCTCGGCACCAAAACAATGATCACTCCACGGAAACAGGCTTTCAGAAGCCAGACACCCTACGTTTTATTTTCAATACCAAAAGAAGCAGTGCCCTGCTCCTGTGCTGGGATGGGAGGCTGCGGACGATTCCATCTGAGTGGACGCTGTGGGAGAGGAGCCATGAGATGGGTGGGACTGGCCCAGTGTTCCTGCCTGGCCGGTCCCACAGAGGCAGCCCCTGAGGGTCTGAGTGTTGTGATACCAGAACCCTGCAAGAGGAAGCAAAGCAAAGGTCTGCTTTGAGCTTGCCCTGCACCACCTGCGCTCTGGCCACCGTGTGCCACCACGGGGCTGCCAGAGCATCCCTGTGGATGCAAAGCCAGCGTTTCACCTCCCTAGCCCAGCTCGGGGAGGATGCAAGAGGAGCAGGGTCAGGCCCAGCTGAGCTATGCCAGCACCCTTTGGGCCCGTGCAGCTGAGTGCCTGCCTCAGGGAGACAGGGAAATGGGGTGAGGAGAGGGGAGTCTGGCACTGTGGTGTCCTGGCCCATATGAATGCAAGATACCTCCTGACATGTCTCTAGATCCATGACTGGAACACCCTGCGTGTACCCGCTTGCACAGAGCTGGTCAAGGCTGCTGGGGTCGTACCCCTCCCTCATCTGAAGGTGGAGTCCCCATCCACGGAGATATTATAGAGACACGGAGATGTGGCACTTGGGGACAGGGTTCAGTGGTGGACTTGGCAGTGCTGAATTAACAGTTGGGTTAAATAGTCTTAAAGGTCTTTTCTAACCTAAATTATTCTACTATTCCATGATGAGTGCCCAAGGCTCACCACGGGCCTGCAGGTAGGAGGTACCACCACTGCCCACCCCAAAACCTCCTGGCAGGAGGACCCACACAGTGCTTGGCAGGACAGAGTGGGCATCCTGGGGCAGTGCCAGGGCTGCAGGCACTGTACCAGCCCTCTCTTCCACATCGGAACACACACATGGGCAGGGACTGGGGAATACCTGGATTTATCCTGGAAAGCTGCAGGATATAGGTGTCACAGAGCAGCTTTTGCTGAGCAGCTTGATATGATTTAGAAAAGAAGCAGAAAAGCCTCAATACTTGTCGCTTTCCAGGCTTGATCAGCACAGCTTAGAATGGCCCCCTAACACCAGCAAAACCAGAAAATGATGAAACATGCCGGCAGGACCCGGGAAGGCCGAGTTCAGTTCGCTACAGAGGTAAATATTTCAGTAGCTTTTCAAGGGCAGTAGAGATGCCCTTTTGCCTTGGAAGTCCTTATCACCACAGATCCTCTGCCTCTTCCTTTGGAATGGAAATGCGGCTGAAGTTAAAGGAGTAGAGCTGAAAGCTGCTGCTTCCGCCCAGCCGGGGCTGCTGCTACACACAGAGCCATGGGGTGGGGAAAGCGTGAGCCTGCATAATCATTGCTATCAACACATCAGCCTGACTGACCGCTCTCCGGAGGCACTCTCCCTTGAACACCAACTCTCAGGTATCACTCAACCAGCAGGCAGATTAGATTAATTAGATTTCTGCATCTAAAGCTGATGCTGATGTCCCCTGATTGGAAACCACTCCAGAGCACAGGCAGTTAAACAGGAAGGTGTTTCCCGTTTGTTTCTCAAAGGAGATAAGGGTACACAATAAGAGGAGGCAGAGGAGACTGAGCAGCTGAATTAACAAGGGGTTTGGTATGCTTCTGGTCTGAGGGTTACAACAGCCTCAGGAATTTGCTGATCAGCTGTGTCAGATCATTATCTTGCCAGCCAGTGAGTGATAAAGTAATTCAGTTTAAGCACACTTTTGGTTTTTTTTCTTCTACTTAGAAGCATACTTGGCACTTCTCCATCTCCATGTGCCCTTGTGATGCTGCCCAGGTTGCAGGTCATGGATCCCCCAGGCTCTGTGGGACACAGGGACACAACCACCCCCAGCCCCTGGGGTGATGCTGCATGCAGCCTTGCTGCTGCAGGAAAGCAAAGGAGGAGAAAACATCAGGGTTTGGGGTTTTTTGGTTGGTTGGGTTTTCTGTGGTTTGGGAGGGGTTTTCTTTAGGGAGAGGTGTTGGCTTTTGGTTTTGTTTGTTTGGGTTTTTTGTTGTCATGTTTTTTTGGGGGGGTTATTTTTGTTGTTGTTCTTTGCATTCAACTGGCCCCTGAATAACATCTCAAGGATGGGGGCCTTTAGAAAGGAATTCAGTCTTTAACTGCTTTCAGTCATAAAGGACCACATGTTTTGGATAATATTGAATTACTTTAATACATCTTTGGTTTTCTGAAGGGGACACACTGATAGACTAAGACCACAACTCCCAGTTTTTCTCTTTAGGTCTGGCAGGGGGTGCCCAGAGGAGGCTGTGACCCCATGGGAAGCCCAGGCTGGAGAAGGCTCCCAACAGGACCTGGGAGAGAGGAGCCCAGGCTGGAGCAGGTTTACTGGCAGGACTTGTGACCTCGCAGGGAACACACTGGAGCAGGCAGTTCCTGAAGGACTGCAGCCTGTGGAGGACTCACACTGGAGGAGTTCATGGGGAACTATCTCCTGTGGGAGGGACTTCATGCTGGAGCAAGGAAAGAGTGTGAAGAGCCCTCCCCACAAAGGAGATGGAGGACGAGGTGCTCCAGGCAGAGGTTCCTCCACATGCTGTGGTGCATGGTGAGACAGGCTGTGTCCCTGCAACCCATGGGGACCCACGGTGGAAACTGTCCCAGACAGGACTACAGCAGGAAGCCCTTGCTGCAGCCAGGCTGGGAACAAGGGGAGGAATTCAGTGCCATGTCAAACCCCAGGACAGGGGTTGACATCCTGCTCTGCTTTCCCCTAACATACAGCATGGGGAGGTCTCAGCTGAAGAAGCTGAAACAATTGCTTTTGAATACATTCCAAAACTAATTTAATATATGACGTCTGCTGGGACTGGGTGAGTCACAGCTCTGCGATGGGACTCTGAATGTGCTGCAATTTATTTGTACTGAAGTTTAAATAAGATTGATGGAGCCATAAAGCCATTATTGAAGAGGCTTCATGGTGGAGCCCAGGGGGAAAATGAAGCATAGCAACAGGCTCTTGATTCTGTAACATCCTCCCACCTCACTGTGGGGTTGTGATGGTGGTAGGTCTTCTTTGTTGGCTGGGTTTGGGTCCTCAGAGAGTTGTGGGTGGCTGTAGACTGGTGTGGATGCCTGGGACTTGTGACAATCACCAGAGCTCTGCAAGAAGATTTCCCAGGAGATGAGGGGTGGCTTGTAGAGCTATATCTAGTAGAATCATGGAATAGTTAGGGTTGGAAGGGATCTCTGGAGATCATCCAGTTCAATCCCCCTGTCAAGGCAGGGTCACCTGGAGCAGGTCACACAGCAATGCATCCAGAAGGGTGTTGAAGGTCTCTGTAGAGGGAGACTCCACAACCTCCCTGGGCAGCTTGTTCTGGTGCTCTGCCATCCTCAATGTAAAGTTCTTCCTCATGTTCAGGTGAAACTTCTTGTGTTTTAGTTTATGGCCACTGCTCCTTGTCCTGTTGCTGGGCACCACTGAAGAATCTGGCACCATCCTCTTGGTACCTGCCTTTGAGATATTTATATACACTAAGTTAAAGGTCAGTCTGGATTTTCTGGTTTGATACGAGATTTTGACAGAAGTTGGCCTTGAGGAAGAAGGTTTGCAGACCTGGTGAAGAGGGATAATTGTTCAGTGATTCCAGTGCCTTCGCCTTGCAATGAACCCCACCAGCAAACACAACCAGGCTGGAAGTTGTAGACGGCCCATCTGCCACCAATGCTTTTGGAAGCAGAGCAAAGGAAATTGGATGGATGATATAATAAAACTAGAAAGGATTATTGGCTTTGGTTTGCTTTTCAAAGATTAGGAAGCTCTTTCAAGTGTCTTCATTTATCACCTAGATATAGACCAGACAGACAAATACATTTATAGTGCAAGATATCTCTAAAGGTCTTTCTTTATATTTCACAGCTGTGAGGTATCAAACCCTCAGCTTTTTTGTGATGATTCATTCAAAGTAAGCTGTAAAGAGCAGCAGCAAATCTAAGTGAAGCTGTGGCAGTCTGCAACCACAGGCTGGGGATCTGAGGGTCCCAGGCAGATCTTCTTTCCCAGGAAGTGCTCATTGTGCTCGAGTGGCAGGGATGGTCAGGAAGGGTCACAACAAGTCTGCTCAAAAATATTTACAGACTGAACCCTCTCCATTCAGGTTTGTAGAAATGTTTAGTGGCAGCTGCTGCCTTGAGGTTTCCAGTGCTGCATATGTGTGGCTGACACGTATGGTATTTCCCACTTAGAAATCTTTTTCCAAACGTGCTGAAACCTCAGCTTCAGGGCAAGAACAAGAAAGACTGGGGATGCACCAGGATTTCCAGCTGGGATACTTCTATCATTACTGGGTAAAAAGTGCTGAAGCAGAAAGCTTCTGGATTATTCAGTCTGCAACTGGGTGTGTGTGAATCACCCATATGTTGACACGTACTCATTTTAGTAAAATCTGGTGTTTGTTTCACTAGTAGTGCTAAGGTACAAAAGGCATTGAAATTAAGTGCTGCATGTTAAAGATCAATTAGCTTTTACTCCCACTGAAAATGACATTGGTATTTGCAAGACGTGCACCCACGTCCCTCTTACACTCACAGGGAAATTTATTGCCCAGCTGCAGAGAGGCCATTTTCTCTGCAATGAACATCAAAATTTGGTTTCTAGCTCTGCCCTTTCTCAATTTCAGTGTGTTTTAATGTGCAGGGAGGAAGGTCCTGGAAAGAGCAAACAATTCAGTGCCAGCCGGGAGCCACCTGCTGCTCATCAGACCCTGCTGCCTTCTCCTGGGGCTTCTTTTCGGTGACCAAAGGAGCTGATCCATGTCATGTGTGCTGGCTGTGGGTGGAAGCATCACCTGGCAAAAGAGCTGCACCCTGGGGTCATAACAGCAACTTGAGGGGAGAGGAAGAAACACCATCCCAGGTACCTCCGAGGGAAGGGATGTGGGATCAGTTTGCAAGGCTGGTGCCTAGGGCTTTGTACTGCTTTTTTAGAAAAAGATGTGAGGCAGGAGAATGTGTGGTAAAGGTACTTGCCTGCACTACCAAGAACACTGAGTTAAGCATGTCCCAGTTTCCAGGGGCATCCCTGTGTGGGTGTCACCAGGCCCTGCTCAGTG
The DNA here is from genome assembly GCA_013400495.1 of Nicator chloris. Taxonomy (NCBI): domain Eukaryota; kingdom Metazoa; phylum Chordata; class Aves; order Passeriformes; family Pycnonotidae; genus Nicator; species Nicator chloris. The sequence goes on from WAAE01024597.1 coordinate 115,676, forward strand.
CTGGTGTGATCCTTTGCTGGTTTGAAGCAGGGGACTCTCGCTGCTGATTTTGTACTCAAGCAACTTTGGATATAGCTTCCCCAGGATCTTGGGCCATGGCTTTAAAAGAAAGTGATATTCCAAGGAGTTAAACATGTCTCTCAGACGCATTATTCAAAGTAATCCTTAAATGTGGGGTAGCACCTGCCTGGACTTTCCTGTTCCTGCAGTTGGTGTTGCAAGGTGAAAGAGGCTGTTGCTCAATGCCTGTGACTAACCAAGCCTTCCTGCCCACAGCTCTTGAGTGGAGCACACTCCCTCCATCCCGCTTCAGCCCTGCTGGAACTCGGGGTGCCCAGTGTGGTGCGCTGAGTGAGCAGACCTGGACCAAAATACCCCTGTGGAAAGGCAGCTGGGGGGTTCTTTTCACCCTGATAATTTCCCTGATGTGGTTAAGGGGGCTGGAGACGGGCTGCAGCCATGAAGGAAGGGTGTCCTCAAGAAACACCTTGCTGCCAAAAGAGAGAAGTCGACAAAGTGGAGTGATTCTTGCACTGGATCTGTTCACTGCAGTGGTTTTGCACTGTGCCTCCCCAAAAAAGGTGTAGTGGCCCACTTTGGGCAGGATTGAGCTGGTGGAGAGAAGGCTCTCCCCTTGTGATGAGGGCAGTGTGCTTTTACCAACCAGGTAAAAACCAGGGTTCCTTCCTGCCATTTCTCCCTCTTCCAGACCTAGAACTTCAAACACTGCTGCATAAAGTATATGGACACCTTTTCCTGTGTTTTGGTTTATGTTCTGTGCCATCCCTGAGTGAGGAGAGAGGCAGACTGGGTTTGGTAGAGATGAGGTACAAAAGTGATTTCAGCTGCTGGGAACAGACTGAAGAGACAGGGAGGTGTATGCTCTGCCTCGTGTTTGTACTGTGTAGATGTCGTTTGTCATTTCCAATGGTGTGCACGATTTTGTCAGTTTAATCAAATTGCTCCTGTTAACACCAGATTTGCCCAGGGGCTTCTTTCCATTCCTTGCTCTGTTAGGTACGGATCCAAGGTGGGCAGGAAAGAGCCCGGCTTGGGGCACAGGCTGGGGCCGGACACGGGGCAGCCGCGTGTCGGGGACTGCCAGCAGCGCTGGTCCCTGTCCCAGTGCGGGTCTCCGGGGAGCTCCGGGGAGCTCTCGGCCATCACAGGCCTTTGTGGGCAGTGGCTCAGGGGGCAATGAGAGTTTGACGTCACCGGCCGCGGCTGCTCGGCTGTCTCGCCTGCTGGGGACTATTTTTAGCATTATCTCAAAAGTGCCTCCTCGCCGGCTTTAGTTGCTTAGCAGCCGCCGCGCTGGCGTGGTGAGGATGGGAAGGGGCCTGATTGATGCACACGTGCGGAGATTTCCGTGCAGGATCCTCCCGGCCACTGCCAGCGAGCCCCAGACGTGCGGGCGGCGGGTTCTGCCCCAGGCGCTGATGTCCCCTGGGTGCAGCAGTGACAACCCCCGGGGGGTTCTTGCATCCCCTGCCCTGCACTCACCCCTCTGGCAAGCAGACCCTTCCCTCTGGGTTTGCTCTGTTTGGGAACAGACATCAAAAAAGGGGCTTGGGCTCAAAACACGACCCTGTGGAAGTCCCGAATCCACAGCCAAGGAAACGCGGTGCAATAAACCTTGGCAGGATGCTTTGTTTACTCTTTGGTGATCCATTTTACTTTCAGATGATCTGTTTTCTCTGACATAATGTAGAATTGCATGTGTCTAAAGCTGCCTACCAGGATTGCTGGTGCCTGAGAGAGGAATTATGTTTGCTGTAAAGTCAATGATACCCTCAGTTAGAATTAGGGCTCTCCAAAGACCAAAGCAGTTATTTTCTTGAATTCAAAACTCTGGTACTTAAACTATATCTCTTCAAACTGATCAAATCAGATTGCTGAGCTATAGATAAGTCTGTAAATGCATTAAGCTGAAGAAAGATTTCTTTTAAGTCTCCATGCCCTGACAGACTCCTTTTAAAGCAAGAAAACCCTGGAATGAGTTACTGCAGGTATAAATACAATACACAGGACTTTTAGGGACTAGTTTCCAAAATGGCAGGAGCCCCAGCTGATGCACAATTGTAAGCGTGTCCCATAATCTGATACACCTGAAGAATTAGGCTGAGGCTGTCTGTGCATTTTGGGGCACATCCTATTCCTGTCTGCCCAAGACACTCCAGGACATGCTGCAGCTCCTGTTCCTGCACTTGCGTCCCCTCATCATGTGTGACCAGACATGAGAGGGAGGGTGTCCAAGCTGGAGAGTGGTGATGCAGAGCCACAGGGCTTTGAGCACAGGCAAAGGAGGCTCTGGGAAAAGGAGGGCAGCAAGGGTGTGCAGGGAGGGCTGCTGGAGTGGGAAACTGTTTGATCTGAGTGGCTGATGGAGGGCTGGAGGTCTAGGAGCTGCTTGATAACCCAGCGCCTGGTTATCAGGGAGGGATGTGTTTTTGCAAGAACAGATGCTATTTCAGGAGGAGGATGCTGCTTGTGAGACAGAAGGTCTCTGTCAGGCACCAGGGCTGGAACACTGATGGCAGGAGAGGGTTTCTGCTGTGTGTCAGAAGCTGCCAGGAGGAGTCCAGCAGCATCCAAACCAGAGACTGGATTTCTGCTCATGGGAAATGGTTGCTGAATATCACACCCTGTTTAGTCTGGAGTAGGTTATGCTGCTGTGTTTTACACTCAGGATCCGATCTGTAGCATCTTCACACCCCTCCTAGGCTGTGGGTAGGGTAAGAGGTGTGAGTGCTATAATTCAGCATGAAAGCCCTCTGTGCACACCTGTATTCTTATTGATTTAGCATAAAAGGCAGAAATCAAATATCAATTCAGCCTTATTTGCCAGCTTGGTCCCCAGATCATGCATTTTTAGAAAGCCATCTGACATTCTTTCTGTAAGTGAAAGTTATAGCCTGCCACTGTTGGTAAATGTCAGCCAAAAATTAAGTAGGGTGTGAGAATGGGGCAGTCATGCATTTCCTGCAGTTGATGGTGATACCAAGGACCTTTCCAGAAGCTCATGCTACTACGCTGCTTGCTGCAAGCTCGCACAGAGCTCAAAGTCTGAGGAAAAGTAAAATCCAGTGCCACGTAAATAGTACACAAAGAGGCATTTTGGTTATGGTTGGCACCCTGGAGTAATCTTTAATCACTTTAAGATTGAATGGCAAATTCTGAGCTCCTGGAAACTCAGCATTTCAGGAAAATTGTTCCCTTAAAGCATGCTCAGGTGATGAAACTTTTCCCTCTTGCTTTGTCCTCTTTAACTGTTGTACAGTAAAGGACGTGGAGCCAGTTACTAAGTTGGTTTTCCAAACAACCCTGGGAAAGCTGGATCTGGCAGACAGCAGCACCAAAGAGTGGAGAGTCCAGTCCAAAGCAGCGAAACGCAGGTGTGTGTTTTTGCCATCGTTTCCAAGAGACAATGGAGAATCCAGTGCTGAGGTGTCTGTGCTCCCAATCCTCTGCAATTCCAGCCTTGTTTTCAGTGTCTGGCATGTGTCCTGGCTGAATCAACCCAGCATGTTGTGCTCGACTGTCTGCACAGGCGTGCCCCGAGGTGGTGCTGCCAAGGTAATTCCCTGCCTTTTTGCTCCTGTTTGTCACATTAGCGCTTGTGCCCATATCGATTATTTTCAGACATTGTGCAATGTTAAAGTGTGCAGGTAAAGCCTCTCCCTCTGCCCCTGTGAGACACAGAGAGAACAACTTTGTGTGCTCTCCTTCAAAACAGCTAAAACCATGAACCTCTGCGTTTGCCAACCCAGCCCCTCACTGGGCCTTTTGACGTGTTTAATGAAACAGTTTCTGCATTCAAATTCCAGATGCCTCTGGCTCTGCCAGCTGCTGCTGACCTGGGCTTTGCTGCAGCTGGGTCTGGGCCTTGGGGGCGTTTTTTATACTGTAAAGAAAATCTGAAATAAGAAATAAGGTTTACGTGGTTTAGGACAATGCTTTATCCTACTACTTGTTTGCTTAAGGCTCTTTACTTTGGCAAACATGTCAGGAGTGGGAAAGGAAATGAGTGTCATCATTTGTCACACATTTAGTAGTGTTGCATATAGAAAGGTAAATGCCAAGAGTACATATGCCATTTTATAAATAAATCCTGGCAAGGAAAGGCAGTTTCTACCCAATTATGTGGCCTTTTAGATGTAAATGTTATGTATGTGTGGTAATATTTGGCCATCTGCTGCTGACAGCAAGAATTGCACGGGCATGGCAGGAGGGAGCCCCTTCATACTGGCTCCTGCAGAAGCTGTAGCCAGGAGGGGGGACCCAGGGGACCTCAACACGCTGAGAGATGCTGGGATCTGCTCCACATGGTGGGAGGGGCCTGACAGCCTCATCTGGGCTTCCTGACATCTAAAGAAACCTAAATCCACGTTGGAGCTCACCATCTTCATCTGTAATAGTATGTGTGGGTGGCAACCAGCAGCTGACTCTGCTGGCCCGTGGCAAGCTCTCCTAGGCTGCTGAAAGCCAAAGTTTGTGTCTTTCAGTGGCTGGAGGTATTTGTAGGAATGCATTTACCTGATGTCTGTGACCAGGGTCATGGACCACACCCAGGAACAAAACCAGGGTACAATACCTGGGTGAGAGAGGAAAAGGAGAGGTGTGAGGAGAAAGAAGGGGAGATGAAAAACCCACAGTGTGGGAAAGGTCTAAATTAAAAGAAAGTGGGAAAGTTGGTATTGTGCTTTACAAAAACAGTTCTGTAAGGGCATGTGATTTTGCAGTGTGCCCAAAGGAAGGCACTGAGGTGAGCTCCGAGAATACCTGAGTGTCTGATCCTCCTCTCATCAGAGGGAGCTCTCAGCTGCTCATCCCTGGCACCCCACAGCAGGTACTGAGGTGGTGTTTCAGGTGGTGAAAATAGAGGATGTGGCTTTTAAACACACATAGTGAGTCAGGGAAGGTTTCTAGAAGAGAGATAAAAAAATAGCACAGCTATTTTCTTTCGATCTTTCCTAAACATGTTTGTTACATCTCTTTCTGCTCAATTAACCCTGAATTTTCTCAGCACAGCAAGAGTTCTGCCCTGCAAGCCCATCCTCAATAGAGGGAGCTGAATTGTTGATCTGTATCCACCTGTATCAACTCTGAGGCTCCAATGTGGGTTGTGAGCTGGGAGGACGTCCCACAGTTAGAGCTAGAATTGGGTAAGAGGTGACAAATGCATTGCAGGGATGCTGAATCAGTGGAGTTCAATAGCAGTGGGGTCCCCTGGCTGGCGTGCTGAGAGCCTCCAGCACACTGAGCAGTCCTCAGGGTGTGCTTGCTGCTGCTCTGGTCTTCTTGGGGGACAAGGGGAAAATCTCATCTGTCAAAAGTTATCACCTGAATCCCCCAGACCCTCATTCAGCCCTGGGGTCATTCTATTGCTGCAGTGGATTTATGTCAGGTGGGGACTCTGATTGCATCTGTAAAAAACATGCATTTTTTTACTTTCAGCTGTCATCACTTTGGAAATCACATCTATGTGTGACAGGCAATGTATTGATTCACTTCTGCTCATTTGCTTTCAACTCAGTTTTTAATTTCCCGTTTCTCAATGTCTCACCAGAAACCATTCAAGTTTGTGCTCTCTCTGTGAGGGTGCATCCTCACACTTGACAGTTTTGGATACATTTAGGACAAGAGATGTCTGCCACAAGGCTTACAGCTTGGCTTTTTATAAAGACCTAAACAATTTGCAAAATCTGAGTCCAGCTGCTATTTCAAACAAATGCAGCCCAGACTTGCAGAGCTCAAGTACAGTGTTGTCACTGTTTTGTTGCAGCACTATGTTTTTGTTTCAGTTTAGAGTGAAAAATAAACCTTCAGGAATTGGTGGAGATGTCCTATAGAAGAGCAAGGTATTTGTGCTAGAGGTATGGGAACAAATTCCTTGTTACAGGGCCCTATAGGGGAGTACCTTCCTTTGACCAAAAATCCTGTGCAATTCCTTCACCCTGCTAAGTGAAAAGCTTTGTGCTCACTCTTACCACAGTCCTTAATTGTAAGTGAAAATCTTTCCACACACAGCTGAGATCTGTTTGTGGCCTAAAATAGCAATTGTATTCCAATTTTCTCTCTTATTTGATAGTTTAATAATATTCTGAGTAGCACTTAATGCTACTGTTACTCTTGCCACATCTGGTACAGAATGAATATTGATCCCTTACAAAGCTGGAGACTGGAATATTCATGAACATTTTCTTTTATGCTGTTTGGTGTATTTAGGGTTCCTCTTTCAAAACTGTTTCTATTAAAGGAAAAAACCCACAAACTTCTGAGAAGCAAAGGGAGGGAAAATGCAGTTTCATATTAGTGTTCCTGGCGTTCACCCTCTTGCCCTGCTTACTGAAGTCAGCTGAGACATAGAGCCTCTGCCACTGTGTCAACCTGGGCCATATTCACCTTTATGTATGGAATCCCCTAACTTCAAGGAGAATATTTGACCTCTGAGGGGCCTGAGCCACTCCCAGAGCCTGGGATGGTAGAGGTGCACTCTGTGTGTTTGCCTTGAGAAATTGCTGAGCTCTGTTCTGGGCTGTCATTCCCTGTTCCAGAACTGGCTGTGTTGCATCAACAGCAAAAGATACACCAGGATGGTGAGCTGCAAGGCTGGACCAAAGCAGACACAGAGTCATTTCTTGCCATAAGACACAAGTGGTATATCTTTGTGGTATTACTCACACAGCGTGAGCAAGACCTGTCTGGACATCTGAAGACTGTCAGCTCTGCCCACATGGATAAAAGGCATTAAGGAAATCTCCCCTGGTTTTTTGGATGTGTTGTGTTTTCTGGGCCTGACGTGCATGTGGGGCTGTGCTCTCACACCAAGTGTTCTGAGCTCTCTTCAAGCTCTGTGGATTTAACTGGCTTCCCAGGCAGGCACCTCGCACCATGGTCTGTCTTGTTGGCAGCCTTGGAGATATTTTGCCATTGTTCTTTTTCATTTGGCACACAAGTGTCTGCACACAGTGTCCAGAGCAGCCAGGTCCAATTCACTGATGACATCATGGTCTCTGGAAGAAAAATTTCCTCAGGGACTAGGGCAGTGTGTGCAGCTTTGGGCTAAGTAGAACAAAAATCTGCTGTTCTGTGTAGAAAATGAAAAATATGCTCAGAAAGATCACAGGGAGTAATAACGCTGACTGCTAGCAGAAAATGTTCTGGGTGAGCCCAAAGTCAATGTGGTTGTACTTTATTCTGTCCCAGCAATTACATATGTAGGATGAACCCAGCTCTCAGCAAATTCATCCTTGTGCCTTGGTGGCCCTTTCCCTCTCACAGGGTAAACTGTGGTCCAGAAGGACCTGCCAGGATTGAGCAGCAGCTGACCTAAAGGAAGGGAGGGCTCCTCAGCAAGTCTCCTGTCTGGGGAACCTGTCACTTCAGGACTAAAGCCTGCCGAGCCCCAGGTACTCACTGTCGTTTCCCTTTTCCTTCTTTTTCTTCCCTTACTTTTTTGAAAGCTGACTGCTGGCAGCAAACTGTAAAGTCCTCTCTGCTGATGTTGCTGCAGGAAAATTCACAGGCTTTTCCTGGTTTCCAGGGAATATTGCAAACCCCAAGGCAGGGAAGAGTCAGCAAGGAGGGAAGGAGGAGGAACACAGCCAGAGCTATTCAATGGTCCTGGGAGATTTGCATTTGTCAGCTAATAAATGCAGTAGGATAACAATAGAATTAACTTTAAATCACCTAAACAATCAAAGAGCAATTACTTCATTTAATTATAAGCAAGATGAGGGAAACAACAGTATTTAATTTCAGTAATACCTCTACCAACTCAGCTATGATTTAAATTTAATTTAAAGTGACAGAACTTCCTGCATTGCAATACTCTGCCTAAAAATACTATGCTTTATCTTCACCATTCAGTCAATAAACCATGGTATGGACTTTGCCTAATATTCAGTGTCTGATTGAAAAGGAAAACAAGGCCCTACGCTTTGTTTTAAAATTACATTCCCAAGCAATATCTGAGTGCCCAAGTTCACCGGAAGAAACTAAACTCAATAATGACCGGCTTGTTTGGGTATTAAGAATATTTTTTAGATCCCCCCCCAAGTATTGTAGTTCCTCTACAGAGCACACAGCCATCTCAGGCTCTCCCTAAAGGGGCTGAGCACTCAACAAGATGTGAGGGGAGTCTTCCAGTAGCCCCAGGCTGGAGTAACATATCAAAATCTGGCCAAATAGAAAGAGACAAGAGAGCAAAAGTAACAGCTGGGTTTGTTGGCTGCAGGTGAGCTAGTGAGTGGTACAGCTGGAGAAGTTTTGGCTTGCTGTCTTCTGGTTTTCTTTGCCTTTGTAGTTGCAGGTGTTTTGGGGTTTTTGCTGACATTTTTAGCATTATTCCAGCTTGGTAGCGTTTAACTTTGTTGCTATAATAACTGCTGCAGAAATTGTCATGTGGGAATTTATTCTGTCTTTGTGAGTATGTTTGCACTGCATGAAATAAAGAGGGCCCGAGGCAGGCGATTGAAGAACAAGGAAAAGACAAAATATTGACTCAACAATTCAGTGAGCATCATCTGCCCACTGTGCTGAACAAGGCATGGGTCCTACAATAAAAATCTCCTTGATCATGTTACTAAAGAATATCTTGAAAGGCAAAGAGACAGGAGAACTGGAGACAGCTGCATGGCCTAGAGTAAGACTGATAATTTTTGAATACTTGACTTCACAGCATACGAATATATAAAATTCATACATGATTCATACAGATATGTAAAGGAACAGATGTACCCAGACATATATTTCTAACTCATGTAAATCAGTGTTGGTGCTTTAATTTATTCTTGTCTTGGTGCTTCTTGCTTTTATTAAGAGCAGTTCCTTCTGATGTCCTGAGTCACTTCAGAGAGAAGGACATGAGGATCCAGCTTTAGCTCCTCCAGGCAGCTCTCTCAGTCCCATCCCTGGGTTGTTGTCAAGGAGACATATCTCTGGCATACATCTTCTCTGTGGTTTCTCCTCTTAGTATGCTTTCCATTGCTATGGAGACTATCACAAACTCATTTAGCAACTCCCCAGTGCCCCACAAGGAATGTGTATTTCATAACTCACTCCTCAGAACAAGGAGTGCTGTTTGATTTTTGGCTGCTCACCTGTATGTCCAGCCTGGCTATGCCAGGGACTGTCTGAGCCCCCATGAGCTGACCCAGCATAGCTCAAAGAGCAGGGCTACACAAAGGTGTCATCAGTGGGGATGGTTTGGAAGCTGAGATAAGCCTTGCATGTGGGAAGTAGCCACATGCTTGCCCTGGCTACTTGGCATGGCTCTTCAAATCCAAACCCCTCTCATTCTCCAGGTCTCCAGCTGGCATTCTGCTGAGCTCTGAACACAGGTGAAACCAAGAAAAATGGCTAACTCTGACAGTGCAAAGGAGAGCGAAACAGAACCACTCTGCTGACCTCTGCTGCAGGGCAGGAGAGAGGGAACAGCGCAGTAGGGCTAGCAGGGTGCAGGGAAGCAGTGAGAGGAGGATCCGTGGCTGGGTTTGATCAGCTCCAAGGGCCGTCAGCCTCCTGCTGCAGATGGGCTGCACCCCCTCAGGGCAGCACCTGAGTTTGTGTCAGTCAAGCAGTGGCCCTTTGGCTCCCAAAGAGCTGTGGGGCAGATGCACTGGAGACAGCAGCTGTCCAGCAGTAGAAGTGGCACCAGCAGCCTGGAGGAGCCCAAGTGTGTGCACTCAAACCATTTTGGCCAGCACAGAAGTGTAGGCTTTACTGAGAAAACCAAGACATAAGAGAGGTTATAACTCAGGATTTGCAACAGCTGCTGCACAGCAAAGCAGCCACTGCTGGCTGAAGAGCCTGTAGCAGTGGGTTTGAGCACACCAGAGCATCCTCCTTCTGAGACACAAAGGAGAAGGATCCTGGCAAAATGGTCCAACAGGGACTTAATACTATGGAAAGATCCCTTCCAAAGTGGGTGCAAGTAAGCAGGCAAAAGTAAATAGGGCAGCCTATAAAATAATCAAATCCCATGTTCAGGGTGGGAATTATAGCTCTGTGGGTCGTGCTGAGATGGCAGCTGAAGCTGTGGTTCCCAGCTCCCTGCCCTGTTTCCCCACCCCAGTGCACAATCTGACATATTAGCACAATTCTCAATTCCAGTTTGCATTAATATGTCAGTCTATGCCCTGCAGTAGCTCAGGAGCACATAGACTGTCGTTTGGCTACAGGGGCAGGAAGGCCACAGCGGGGCTCTGAGATGGGGACAGTGATTATGTTACCTTCCCTGTGTAAGTCAGAGTCCATCTGTACCCAGAAATCTGTAAGTAGCCAGACAGTCTCCAAATCTTCACCTTACTGCTACACAGGGCCATAAATATTCAACAGGTACTAGGAACAGCTGAACCCAGCTAACAGAATATAAACAAATAAATAAAATGAAGTAATTAATCAATTCAGTCATTTAACAAAAATGTACAAATTTACATATTTTACTAAGGCACGTGATTTCTAATGAAGTAGGGTTTGGGAAACCCAAAGGAATCACATATTCCCTGTCACTTATGCAAATCACTCTCTGTTCACTGATTTATAACATCAGTTGGCAGCACATGAAATTGCTTTAAAATGCTGATGTGCATCTCCCTGATGTGTATTGGGCTGTTTCCATGTGGTGCACTGTGGCTGGCTCAGCACAACCCAGAGCTGGGCTGGTGTAGGATGTGCACCCCGAAATCCCCCTCTGCATTATGGAGCCAGCACACTGCAGCCAACACTCTCACAGGCAGTGGAGAAGGAAAAGAGGAGCGAAATGCATTAGAAATCTACCATGAGCAGTTCATTTCCGTGTGTCTCATCAGTGATGGGCTGATTTGTAATTTGCTTCAGTGCCATTTTTAATCTTGTGAAGTTCAAAAGGTGAAGGATATAGTTCACTCAAACTTAGATTTGTTGTTTTCAACTTGGATCCCAGATTTGAAGGAAGTCAATTATGTTGATCTAGTCAGTATCCACAGAAATGTATGTATGTACACACCACACATGAGATTGCATTTCATAGGGGTAGCTATGCCCAAACAGCAATTCCATATGCAGCTCTGGTTCATACGGCTACATTTCTCAGAGGCATTTTTTTGTCTCATCATTGGTTTTCTTCTGGGTGTTTAAAGGCTTGGCTTGTTCTTCAGCTGTGTGTTGGTGAAAGCTTACAGCCAGGATTTATGGATTTGCAAACATGTCATTAAGGGGTTGGTGGACTGGGTCTGCATGCTTGGAGCTAAATTCCATTTATCTGGAGAGTAGGTGTTTAACTAATGGCACATCAGACATGGAATAAATGCAGGGCAGCTTCTAGTGTCAGTGTTTTACAAAAGATCTGAATGAATGAGCTGAGAGAACAAAACATCTACTGTTTTTATATTCAGTGCACAGAAATAACAAGAAAAAGCACCATGATGAAGCACTATCCTTGTGCATTAGTGATTATTGCAAGGTTAGTTTTATTCGTTCTGAAGGATCGCCATATCTGTAAGACTGTGGAACAACAAGTTCAAGAAACTGAAAGAACCAAATAATTGCAAACCATATGTTGAAAACAACCTAATTAATATCTGAAATAAGAATTTAAAGGAACTTATGTGAAAGAAAACTAAGTTTATGTAACATTTCTAGCTGTATGAAAGGCTGATCATGTTTGTTAACAGGGCTGTAATGCTCTGTATGCATTGGCTGCACGAGCTGTGGGTGAGGAGGACGGTGGTGCTACAGGGAACTGGGAAAAAGTGTAGCATAAATGTGGTCTAGAGAAAGAATGAGAAAGAAGAGAGATGTGCTCTGTTTAAGGCCTCATTCTGCTTCAGATGATGAAGCTCTCTTCTACAGCAGAATTATTAAACAATATTATGTTATGCTTCAAGATGTCAACCTTATCACGGTCTGACTATTCTAAATATAAGAAAAAAATGTAATTTCTGCCTAGAAAGCTTTAAGATATACAGCAGTTTATAGAATAACATGTTTTTATGTGAGAAATCAGGAGTACTGGGGACTAAGGAATATGACAAAATAAAAATTTGAAAAAACGTGTCAGTAGGGCTTGATGAGATCTGCTGTCTGTCTTTCACTTATTTCTGAGTAAATCCTTGGAGTTTTCTCTGTAACCATGCAAAAATTGAATTAAAAGAACTTTATGAAGGCTGAAAAAAGCAAAGCTTGAAAATCGGAGAAAAAGACAGAAATCAGGTTGACTGGGAATAATGTCTGCTTTTCATGCATAAAGCCATATGTTATTTTTTCACCCTGGCCTGGAGATGAGTCAAACCTGTTTTTGAAGGAAGCTGTGGTTTGTAAGACTGTTGTTAGAGAAGCTGCAAATTGTAGTGATTTATACAGGGCACTACAAGAAGATGATTTGGTGGTTACAATGCGTGTATGTTATTTGGGAAATCAGATTCTCTTTTACATCACGCTAGACAGCTCTCCCACACCAAGCTTTTCATAGGCTCAAAGGAATCCTGAGTCCTTGCACTACATGTATCTGGCAGTAAAAGGCAATTTATCCTCCTTTGAGTCAGATTGAACTGTGCCATTATTCAGACACGGGCACAGCCTTTTCCACAAAAATAACATGCAATAACAACTATGCAGGTGAGATTTCAACCAAGCAGTGCCTGGGGCCTCAATTCCCCTTGTGGAGACTTTGAACCCTCCTGGCTTTGCTCTAGATAGTGCCAGTGACCGCTGTCACAGGGATGCCCGTCCTTTGCAGAGCCCTGCTTGCAGAAGAAGCAGAGAAACTGCTGTTGCTCCCTGTGTTTATCCTGATTTTATCCACATGCCACAAGTCTATCCAGCTCGATTTGTTTTCTGCTGATGAGTGTTTTCCCATCCTGTTAGCACGTTATCATGCAAACATCCAGAGATGTGAAAGATTTTGTCTTTTTAGCTGGTTTCCTATGAAAGCAGAGCTTACATGATCCCTTGGCCAGCAGATGAGTCACGGGTCCTCTAGGAGAAAAAGTCAGAAATCAGAGAACTTTAGGTCCCATTGCCAGCTTTGTGAAACTCAACAGTTGAAACTCAACTTGTGTGTTTCCACAAAAATGCCCTTCAGAAGGGCTGTGAGAAAACCTGAGTGGTACTTGAGAAATGTGTGCAAAGCTGACAGATAATCTGGTTGTACATCACACATAAAATTAGTCCCACAGAACACTGTCTGGGTCAGAGCACTGAACTCTGACAGATAAGGACCTGCTGCTTAAGTCTCTCTTTCTGGACTCATGGCTTCTCTCTTCCGTGCTTTGATACTGTGTTTTTTCTCATAAAGGCTGGCTATCGAGCTGTCTCATGAAGTATGACTCAAGTGACATCTCTACTGATCTCATCAAAGTATTTTCCAGAGACTTCAAGGAAAGATGGAGAGATAAAGACTTGGTAATGTTGAGATCTGGAACACATTAAAAAAACAGGTAGGAAAATAAACCTAGAAAAAGCAATTAAAATTAGAGAAGATTAAAGGATAAATACCTTGGGGGAGTTTACTGTATGTTTCACTTCTATTTGTACTGCATCTTTTAGACCAATTTTTCTTTTCATTTTCATAGCACTCTACTATCAGCATAAGCACTAAACTGAGCTAAATTAACAAGTTTGATTCATTACACCATTCAAACAAATTTCCCTGGGCTTATTATGCCTAAAGGCTTGATACTTTCCTGGCAGCCTCTTTCAAATTACCCTTTCAACAAACATGACATAAACTTGGGTCTGCAGAGCATGAAAATTTATGTGTGAGAGCAGTTCTTTTAACAGGTGGAGATGCTCAGATTCACCAGAAAGGTGAAGCATCAAGTACAACATTAATTTTTCAAAAGGGCTTCACACTATAATAGTCTTGTACTATTGGCTTCCATGGTGAGAGATAACTGCTTCTTGCTGCAACTCTGCCTTTCTCTGCAGTGCAGTACAGTGCATGCCAGCTCTGCTCCACCACTGTTCAGCATTTCATAATGTGCAATCGCTCGTGAGCGATTCAGCTTTTCCCTTGCTTGTGAGCTCCGCTTCAGCTTTTCCCTCTTGCAGGATGCAGTGCTTCTCAGGCTTCTGCCCAGGCTCTCAGGAATAATTCAAGCAGCACAAATCTCCCCACAGCTGCCTGAACAGCCTACTCTTGCAGCACCATGAACTGACAGCATTACCTGCAGCCACGCTTGGCTTGCAGGTAACAGAACATCTCGGGCAGGACGGCACTGTCTCACTGAGCAGAGGAGAGGGAGCTGCTGCTCGTGGAGCACCTTGCAGCTGCTGTGAGTAAAAGCACATCTGATGCTCAGCCAGTGCTCTCTACGCATCAGACATTCAGCTGTTCCACAAAGTTTGATTTTCAGAGACCTTGAAAAATTTTTGTAACTGAGTTGTTACAATGCTGTCAGTTTAACTACGTAACACACTGTAGGCAGACTATGACTTTCCTCTAAGGAGCTCTGTGTGGATTCCAAAACTCAGAAAAGGATTGCTGCAGTTCTCACTTCCTGAAAGCAGCATGGACACTACTGCTTTGGGTTATCTCACCATTTTTACCCTGGCTGAAATTTAACAGATATAATAGGACTGCTTGTATGGACAAAAGAGTTTACTCTCCTACTATTTTTCCTTGGACTTTCAGGACCTAAATATTTAAAGATCTGAAACTGGTTTAGGTTGTGTATTTGTCAAGTCCAAATTACTGCAAAAACTATTTGTTTAGAAACCTGTCACTTAAATGGAAGTGCTCAGTTTTGTATGTTATAAATGACTGTTGCTGGTAATATGTAAATAATATCTAGGTCATTTAAGGAAGTATATACTCAATAAACAGAAAAAACATACTGTTAATAAACAGAATATGAAGAAACAGCTTATACACACAAAGAAGGACTAATGTAGCCCACGATGTAATACATCTATGACAGGATATCTGTGACAGGAACTCAGATATTTACTCACATACTGTACATAATGCTAGAAGATGTACATCTCACCTAGGAGATGTAAAATGCCTTAAAGATGTAATAATCAAAAGGAAATTCAGGAGAGCAAGTTCTAAGAAATTTAATGTCTTATATTTGTTGCTCTGTTGTAGAGGAATACTGTTAAGGAAAAATATCCTCTAAAAGACCTTGAGGAAATGGAGCAGATGGTTGCATGTGCTATCCCACTTAAATTCAAAAGGGCTTTGTAAATACTCAGAAAAAAACCAAACAAACAATGTTTTCCTAGTCTTTTATACAAATAAAAGAAGGTAAAAGATTATTTTTGTTGATATTCAAATTGGAATTCCAAAACAAAAGATTGACTTTTTTTACACTAAAATGATTTTCAACACAAAACTGGTGGTGAACTAATGGTTCAATGTGCAGTTGTTATTAGAATTATTTGTACGTTGGATTTCTATATCAATACACCTCATAGGATAAGGAAAAATTCCAGTTTGGGATGAGACAAGGTAGGCCTCAATAGGGGCCGCAGCATTTGTTGCTGATGGACAGTGTCCCTGTTGGGCAGAGACCTCTGCAGATCCTTGTACCTGCCCACATTTTTAATGAAGAACACAGTGGGAGTCCCGGGGAGCTCCTGTGCATGTGTGGGGGCTGTGCCTGAGCTGCCAGTACAATGTGTTCCGGACACCCCGTGCTCTCAGTGCCTGCACAGATTGGACACACATCTCATGTGCTCTGAGGCTGCTATGCCCAGAAATTAGTCTGTGGGGCCATTCAACTGAAAATTTGATTGGTTATTGATAGAAACTGGATTCTGCCATCAAAACAGTAGAATTGGCAGGTATAGGGAGTAACTCCTCTAAGAATCCTTTCTAATTTTTAAGAGGCATCCATCTGAAATACACAGACTACAGGATCTCGGCGACTGGTACTTCTCTGCTGTAGCTAAATACTGTTTTGCTCCTTGGCTTCTGTCCTATTTCCACAAGAGGAAATAGCATCTCTTTCCCTCTCATTGTTGGTGATTGTTTTTCTCTCAATCCGTAGCTTTATTATGGATCAGAGGGAGCCAAGGGCCAGGAGTGACTTGCAATCCTCAGCACATGCTGGTTTCTCCAGACATACTGCTTAGTAAGGAAATAAATTAGCGAGGGGTAAAAGACACAATATGGTGCTTACCAGCCTATTTCGGCACATTAAATATATACAATCTGCACTTCATTCCAACTAAAAATAACACTCAGATTAATGCAGCTTTCTTTGGTATATTAAATCGAGAAATCATTAGCATGAATTATAAAGGAGGAAACGTGTGGTTCACAGCGTCTGTCACTCCAGAGTTGTGCATTAGGATGGTTGTAGGCAGTTTGATGGAGTGGACTGAGCATATACCCAGGAGGGAGACAGGGCATGTATCTCCACAAGTGTCATTGACTCTTTCTGAAATTTAAGGGAGGTCTTTTAAGTACATATATTTCTATTTTGAGAGGGTCCATATTGTAATACTTTATTTCTTAGCAAGACTTCAGAATGTACAGCTCCAGCTGATGTCTGTGGTGGCTACACAGTATCCAAGTTCCAAACTTGAGGACTGGAATTTAGAAGGCGGTTTTGAAAATCCTGGCCTCAGCTTCCCTGGGTTTCTTAATTCCTATTGTGATATCTGAATGGCCTTATCCATCTTTGGCTGATTGAAATCTGCTACTGAGAAAATGCTATAGGAATAATTATTACTCTATCTCACAAATCTTGTTAAGCTTTTTAACTAATATCTTTAATACCATTCAAATTTCACAATATAATCATCTTTGTAGAAACAAAGCTAGAATATATTTCATTTTGGCAGCTATATAATATTTTACAGCGTTAAGGCTGTGCACAAAAGCAGTTTAGAAAGCTGAAGATCACTGAACCATTTTGCAAATGGAGACAACTGCACTCTGAAGAGGGATCTGCATTAGACCACACAGACTGCAGTAAATTCACCACTAGAATACAGGATTTCTAATACAAAATTTACTCTACTGAACACTAAATCAGTGGTTCTTAAACTCTTGGTGGACACAAGCAGTTCTTGGTCATAGTATCCAGGTTGCTTTCTTGCCTCCCCTTGCTAAGTTAATTTGAAGTGTAGTTAAAAATACATTGCTAGTATTACCGTGTCCCTCAAGTGATTCATGTTGTTACCACTGAGATGCTACTCAGTAATGAAACTAAAAGAATCAGCTGCTGCATCACTGGGGCAGAGGATCTGCTTGACTTTATTGGGAAGGGTCAGCAAATTTGCAGCAGGTATTGTTGCTACACTTACAGAAAATAATTTTACGGCATATTGTGTAATTCTGGATGTCCATCTCAATTATAACAAACGAGAAAAAAATCCGTCATGGCTCACGGAATTGATTGGTTTTGCAAAACTAATTCACTTAAGACAAACAAATGCACATCAGTTGAAACTCAGACTGATGGGGAGGGGTCATTGCATGAAAGTGGCATTTTATTGTGATGAAGCCTTGTGATACAATTTTTTTTTCTTTTTGTCCTGAAATTGGTTTTGAAATCTCTGTGTCTCGCAGGCATTGCTAACTGACTGCAAGGCAATAGAACCATATCAGCAGGATGAGGGCTGCCCAGCAGAGTCCAAGGGAGACGGCAGGATGCCATCTGTCTGAGAGAAGACTCCAAGAGAACCGTGGCATATTAGGAGGATTTCTAATATGGAAATAGGCACAGGAGAATTTCAGAAGTCTCCTCAGGTGTTGCAGAGGTCTCAACCCTCAGATATTGCAACTGAAAAAAGGTTTTGATCTATTCATGTCTCTTTGCTGAATATCTGACCAAACTATTATGATTTTTCATAACTAAGGAATATTCTGCTGTCAGGAATTGGACTTAACAAATCAGCGAATGTAAGTTTCCAGGCTTTGCAGGAGAAATAAAAATATGCCAGAGACAGTGTACACACCTTTTTTGGGGAAATGTCCTTAGAATATCTACCAAATGGAGGCCACATTTTTTCTCTCCTTAGAATTGTCTGCCTTCCTGGTAACAGACAGGCTTTGCCAACAGTGGGCACCAAATGCCCTTCCAGCAACTGTGAAGACAGCTTTGGAGGATAGATAGCATGGATAACCATGGAGATACATGGAAATGTATCCAGGCTTAGAAAGACTCTATTTTGCTTTGGAAATGCATTTTAGAAGCTTCCTGTGAGGAAGATGGGGAAGCCTTAGGGATTTAGTTAGTGTTTAGTGTGGGCCTGCACAGCTTTCTGCTGATGGCTGCTGAACATCAGACTCCCTATCACCCATGCATGGGAGATGGGTAGAAGCGTGGGGATGGGGATCTGCTCCGTTCGGAGGGACACAGCTGCCTGCAGACTCCAGCGAGGCGTGGGGCAGCAAAGACACACCCGTGCAGAGGGAAGGGGGGAGATGGCAGCAGGGCAGAGTCTGCCCTCCAGCCCCGCTCAGGTCCTGGCAGTCCTGGCTGCTCCCGGGGCTGAAGGGGCCCAGGCTCCCCTCACGCCTTCGAAACTTCGGCCCCGCAGCGCCGGGGGCCGAGGCTCCCCTCAGGACTCGGGGTCTGAGATCCCCTGGCTCCCCTCAGGATTCGGGGTCTGGGATCCCCGGCTCCGCTCACAGCTGGGGACTGCTAGTCACCGCCTCCCGCCATGTCCCGGGCCCCCCGGGGCTCCTCAGGGTGCCCTCGGGGCCCGGGATACCCCTTATCCTCAGGATGGGAGGACATCGTCTTAGGCTGTGCCCAGGGAAGGTTTAGGCTGGATATTAGGAAGAAGCTCACAAGAAGGATTAGACACTGAAACGGGCTGCCCAGGGAGGTGGTGGAGTCACCGTCCCCGGAGGTGTTTAAGAAAAGACTGGACGTGGCACTCGGTGTCATGGTACAGTTGACGTGGTGATGTTCGCAGAGAGGTTGGACTCGATGATCTCAGAGGTCTTTTCCAACCCTAGTGATTCCGCGATCCCTTCACGCTGGTGGCGTTGGGATGCCCTGGCTGCCCTCCCCCAAGGGCTCCCCTGGCAGCTCAGGCGCTGTCACCGACACCCCGCAGGGCCGGGAGCTGACACCCCTCTCACCGCTCGGGGCGGGGCCGCTGCCGGGCAGCCGTTCCCGGGGGAGGAGAGCAGCGGGGACCCCCCGGGCGGGGATTCCGTCCCGCGGCTGCCGGAGGCGGAGCCACCGCCCCCGCGCCCCGTGCCCGCCCTCCCGGCGTGCCCCGCGGAGGGGCGGGCGGCTCATGTCCGCCATCCCGGCGTGCCGCGCGCCCGGGCAGCAGCCGGAGCAGCCGCGGCGGCCGCGTCCCCTCCCTACGCTGTGAGACAGCAGCACCGCCTGCGGAGCGCGAGTGAGGAGCCGCCGCCCGCGCCTCTCCCCCCGCGTCCTCCTGCTCCTGCTGCTCCTCCGCCCTGTCCCGCGCCGCTGCCCGGCCGGCCATGCCGTCTCGGGCAAGGTAATGAGCCGCAGAGCCCCGGGGTCTCGGCTGAGCGGCACCGGTAGCAGGCAGCACTACCACCCGCGGGGCTGGAATGACTGGCAACCCAGGTGAGCAGGGCTGGGGCCGAGGGCGCGGGGTCGGGGCTGTGAGAGCGGGGCGGGCGGCTCGGCCGGGCCCCACCGCCGGGCCTGGGGGAGCGGGGCGGCGGCGGAGCCACTTCCTGGCGGCCGGGCCTAGCGCGGGAGGGCGGGCGGGCC
>WAAE01024597.1:135864-166315 GCA_013400495.1 Nicator chloris
TGCGGTGGCGGGGGAGCGGGGGTGGGCTCAGGTCCCGTATTTTCAGCCTGTTTTTCGGCTGGAACACAGCCAGGGAAGAACTGAGGCTGCAGGAATACTCGTAGTTTTTTGAGGGTTAACAACATACTACATAGGTTTATTCTATTTTTTTGGTTTTTTTTTTTCTTAATCGGAGCAGAATAGTGGATCTATGTAAGCTCTCACCTCAGCCTACTTAAAATGTGTTGTAAGGCTTTAGGTGTGTTTACACCTGGCACTTCTTTAGTAACATTCAAAGTCTGTTCACTTCTTTAGTTAGATATAGAGAGTGTATTTCAGGTCTTAATTATTTCTAATGTATCTCTTGCCAATGTATTTGCTCTAGTGCTCAGCCTTCCTGTTTTCAGCGTCAAAATTGTCATGTAGAAATCCTAAATAAATTTGGTGTTTCTTAGGTTGTTTTTTTTAAATATGTGAATTTGAGGCCTTTTTTTTAGCGTTTTTGAATGTTTAACACAACACGGGACCCTACTTACAAACTTTCCTGTAGAGAACAGGCTGGCACATGCTTGGGAACGTATTGACAGGTGATGATCCCAGTCTCATGCAGTTTGGACTAAAAAAATTGGATGGATGTGAAGGTCACTTCAGCAGTTACTGTGAAAGAAGCTTTCCTTTTGCTTAAACAGCTAGCATCACAGCCTCTAGGGCCAGTGCTAGAGGCTGCTCAATTCTTAATGGTGTATGGGGTATGGTTATTTAAATTCTAATTTCTTCTGTGATTGAAATACTTGGTCACTTAACTTACTATTTTTTCCTCACTTAAGAACTTATGAACCTCATTGGTGACATTTTCTTAGAGCACGTAGATTTTTTTGGGAGAGGATTAAGAAGACTGGCCTCTTACTCCTTACCTACTTCTTCGCTTCAGTTTTCTGGGCTGCAGTCTGTAATTCTGAGCCCTAACTCATGATCTTTCCACCTGGAAGAAATTGAATGTGTCTTTGCAGTGGATGACTTCTATAAATGCATTTTGGTTAGATATATGAATTTGTCACGAGTTCCATCTTTTCATCTAAAAAATACGTCTTATGAGGGTTAGGAAGCTGATTTTATCCAATGTGATATTGCCTACAGTGGGTTCAGTTGTGTTAGGGGTGAAAGTAAGAGTGTAGCTGCAGAAATGCTTTGCCTGGTGATAAGTCTGGTTTAAGAAGTTACCTCCGTGTGTGGCTTTGATGTGTTTCCCTGTAATCTGGTGCCTCCTTTGCTCTGAAGTACAGCTGTGTGACCTAGGCTGCTAAAATAATTGTCCCCAAAGCCACAGCAGAACCAAAGCTCTGAGAGCACCAGAGAAAGTGTGGCAGCCTAAGGGAGCCTTAGCATGGATAGGGGCTCGTTCTCTTTCCATCACACTGTGTGATCAAGAGCTGCTGCTAAGAAATAGCCAGCACCTCTACACTAGTCCTGACACTTTTCGGAATTTTACTTTATCCTTTCCTTTAAATATTACTTTTTTTTTTCTTTTTAATTGTGGTGGGGAATACCAGGAATCAGAAATGTTCACACAGTCCAAAACACAGCACATTTTCATCTAGATGCAGTGCTCCATTTTTTTACATTTCAGAAAGATTGGTGATGAGAAACCTGAGTCTACACTATGAGCTTAAGGACAGTGCAGAGATTAAATCAGTCTTTGTCGATTTGGTGTTAGCTAATTTTTAAAAGTGATTCACATGCACGGTTGAAAGGAGATCTGTTATATAAAACTGACAGTCTGTGTTTCTTTCATAACTTGAAATGCCATCTTGGACAAACCTCACAACACAAATATACTCATATTCTCTCCTTCCCCTTTCTGCTGGCTGTTGGTTTCATTTACTTTGGATGATACTGCTGGTAAATGCTTTCTTGCTGGGCGTGGAAGAGGTGAAGGAAGTGACCCAAGTAGTGAAAGCTGTAGTAATTGTAGTTGTTTCAAGTTCCTAAAGGCATAAAAAGAAACTGCTGATATGTAGGTGTATCATCAGATGGATTGTTTTCAAATGCACTTTTTTGTGTGTGTGAAAGTGACTAGATTGATTTTCATTAGTAGATCCAGATTCCTCTTAGTTTTTAGTAAAGCTAATCAGCACTGGGGCTTGTGGTGAAAACAGTGTGAAACTCAAAGTTGGAGTGCAGAATTCTTTTTAAGGAAAAGTAGTTTTTAATTAAAATTAGATTGTTTTTGTGTGTGGATGCAGTCATACATCAGATGCACATGGACTGGTTTTCCAACAGTGTGTGTACAGATAGAGCTGTCTGTGTGTTACAGAGGAAGAAATTGTCCTGATATATAGGGGTGTATTCGTTTGTGCACTGCTGTGTACCAGACTCAATTAATAGCAACACAAAAAGTTTGTGGACAGATGTTGGATGGATGTGACAGAGAACAGTGAAGGGTTTTTTGAGAAGGCTTGATAAGATCTTCTTCCCCTTCTCCTAATCTTTGCAGCTGTCTAGACCTTTGCTTCTTTCTTTTCTCGTTAAGAGATCTTGCTGCATTTTCTCTGTCACAACTCTTGGGGCAAAAAATAAAATAATTTCAGTGTGCAGGCCTTGTGTGTGAAGAGAGTTAATTTGTTAGAGTGCTGAGGGCTAATTATCTACAGAAACAAGCAGTACTGCCTTTGGGAGGAAATGTAGGAGTGTGAGTGCAGGGTAGCAAGTTAACAAGTGCAGGGTGCACCATGGCATTCTTAGGTAAAAGTTTGAAAAGGAAGGTAAGATTTTAATTAACAGGACCTCTCTGTCTCTCCTGTCATAAATGTAGGTTAACAGGGGAGGATGTGAAAAAGTGTAAAACAACATCTTTTACATCTGACGAAATTCCCAGAAGTGTCCTATTAGGTTTTAGTACTGAAATCATGAAAATGACATGTCCTTCTCCTACAACATAAGTCAGTGTTATGAGTTCCTGATTTTTGTTCGTATGGTGCTTGCCAGACCAAGTTACTGCCTGGTCCTCGTGGATCTAGACTTGAGACAAGACAGTAAAATACGGTCTCCTTCCAGATAGCTTGTGGCCTGAGCAGGAGAGCATTTTGGCTGGAAGTTTGTAACTGAGGGCAAGTAAGTACCCTGTCTTTAATTACAGACAGGTGGGGAGATAGTGGCAGGGAGCAAAGAAACCCATTAGACCAAGTGGCCCAGGAAAGTGCTGTTCAGAGCAGTGCTCTTCACATGGCTGTGAAGGGCAGAGGCATGTCTTTTACAAAAAGCAAGCACTCACTGTGGAAATTGTCTGATCATAATGCTGGATCCAGGCAGTGAATGACAAACAGGTGATAGTAGCAGGTGCTATGTAAGAGGAAAGTTGAAACAGAGACTCTGTTTCTTCTGTGCTTGCATGTACAAGATAGCTGTAAAACGTTTGTTAGAAGTAGGCTAAAATCTTAGTTTGCATAGGTGAGAGACCTGAAAGTTGGCAACATAGAGATGTTTGAGGATGTTGCTGTGATTACCTAAGAATGGGTGTAGAGTCATGTAGGGTGAAAGTGGGTAAGACTTCTGTCTCTTCAGAGGTAGCTGAGAGAGAGGAGAGCAAAGACTAAGGTAGGGAGGGAGAGAGAAAAGTAGTCAGTGATGTTGAAGGCAGCTTAAAGAATGAGATGCAGGATCAGTTTTAAGGTGCCATTGTGAAAACATTAGTGAAAACCTTGGGAAGAGATTCAATGCACTGCATGCGGGAGATGCTGAACAGGAGTGGGTTCAGTTCTGGAGCTGCAGACATAATTCTTGATCTCCTTTCACATTTATGTTAAATATGCTGATAAGCTTGGAAAGATGTGAGATCAAAGAGGTTTTTTGGGTTTTGGTAAAATGGAGGAGCTGAAATTTATAATGTAAAAACCTTGGTTTTTAACATGAAGACAGAGGAGGATGAGATGTGAAGAAGATGAAAGCAGAAGGAACTTGGAGTGCATACTGTTTTCCATACTAGAACAGCCATACTAAATCAGACCAAGGTTTTAGCTAGCTTAACATCCTGTACCCCAAAATGTCTGTTGGTATATACCTATGGAAAAAGAAGATGTGTGTATGCGATACCTTTCCCTGACATTCCCTTCTAATAATGCCCATTGTGGAACAGAATGAAATTGGTGAGCTGCTGTCTAAGAAGAGAGTGACACAGAATCAAGAGGTGATTTAAAATGCTACTGTAGTGGCAGGTAGATGTCCAGCAATGGAGATTGCAGAATTGCAGTAGGAAGATAGTTAATTAGTTATTTCATTAATAGAAAACAACAGCCACTTGTATTTTCTCAACACAGGAGAAGAAGCAAAAGTAGGCTTTGGGGTGGGCTCAGCCAGGCTCTGGCTTGGCAGGGTGGACCAAGTGATGAGAAGATCATGGCAAAAGGAAGCTCTCCATGCCAGTGGCAGAAGAGTCAGAAATGTGGTGGGAAGCTGTTAATTTGGATGAATACAGTGACTCTTTTAAGTTTTAAATATTTTACTGATAAAGAATTTCAGTAATGAAGAATTTATCTGCATTACAGCAAATAAAGTTGGCAAATAGAACAAATAGGCAAGTAAAATCAACTGACTTGAACAATAATTGAGCTCACGTAGTAGAGTTGTCTTGGAGTGAATCTTTCATGTAGGTCCTGTACTTGGAAATAAAATGAAATAGAATAATTAAGTGATTTTTTTGTCTCAAAATAATGTCCATATGGCAGGGTTTTTCTGAAAAAGCTACAAATAATGAACAGTATACACCAGATTGTAGCAAATTTCTTGGACAAAAAATTGTTAAGGCTGCCATATAACTAAAGTAACAATATAGTTTTGATTGATCTATTTTTCTATTTTTCCAGATAAAGATTTTCTTTTTTAAACTGGTTGCTCTCAACCATGCTCTCTCTTCAGTCAGACAAACTGGCAAGTCAAATCATACTGATACTTTGATGGAATGAGATTATAGACTTATTTTTGAAAAGTCTGTTTCCTTTTGTATGCCAATGGAAAAAAAACAAGCAGCCTTTTTGGAGAGGGAGGGCACACTAGTGACCATTTCAGCTTATTCAGGTGGATGAACTATTTTCTAATGGACAAAGGCAGGTTTAAAATCACCCTGCAGAACACAATGCAGTCTCTTCTGTTTAAAAGATATTGGTAAAAGAGTGTCTTCAGCCAGTTGGTGGTGATGGGAAATCTTCCACCAGAACCAAACAGAGATGAAAACTCTCATGTGAGCTCTTGAAGTACTTTACTTAGTCTCCATCAGTGAGCTTTTCAGGTAGAAGTAATACGGTGCAGTCTCTCATAAAGCGCCAAATAAGCTTTGGAAGCTACAGTATAAGGTAATCATAGTCGTGTTCATCCGTGCAATTTCCCATTTTGACTTTGTCTAATACAGCATTTGTATTTTTACTTTGCTTATCTGTTGTTAACATTGTACACTGAGACTTATTAATATATGATGTTTGTTAATGTCTGTGGCAATGACAATGTATGTAACTTACATTTGTTGTTACATAGGATAGTGCTGAGCATTAGGTCTCTCATGTAACCTCCCATCTGCTTGGTGCAATGCAATTTAAGTGGAAATATCAGCATGTGAGCAGGAATAGTGCCCTCCTGAAATGCAAGCATGAGCTGAGGTAACCAGCAGTACAGTTCTAGCCCATCGCCTGGTGGAATGGCTGGAGGGGGGCGGAAAAAGTAATTATCCATAAGACTTTGGCAAGTACCTGAACACAGAGTGCCTGCCTTTGAGTTCTGAGGGGCTCTCTTTCAAAATCATAACCACATTCCTGACATGAAAAATGATATCTTTCAGAAATGGATTTGGAAATTCAGTGTCTCTACCTGTGCATGCAGTGAGTGTGCGCAGCAGTGCCCTCTG
This sequence comes from Nicator chloris, assembly GCA_013400495.1. NCBI lineage: Eukaryota > Metazoa > Chordata > Aves > Passeriformes > Pycnonotidae > Nicator > Nicator chloris. Next base: position 141,734 of record WAAE01024597.1, read on the forward strand.
TCACCCAGGTGTCTGGGTTCCTGGGTCAGGGAGCAAAGGGGCAGGTGTTGAGGTCACAGCCCCAGGTCTTGATGAGCCTCTGCCACAAGGTCCCAGAGTGGTGTTGCAGGAACCTACAGTACAGTTCTGGAATTCCCTTCCTGCCTGAGAAGTGGCGTGTGTCACTGGGTAGCTGGAAATGCACAGGGCCATCAGGTCCTCGGCTCCGCTTCTGCTGTGCATCTCCATGCAAACTTGCCATTCGAAATCCTCTTTCCAAGCAATATGGACTGTAGCAGTCAGTTGGGTCACAGAACATCAGCATCTTTCTAGGATGGCTTTTGTCTCTGCCTCATAAAGATAGCCAGGAGTTTCAATCCTATCTAAGCTACACATTTATTGTAGTGAGAACAATCTTGTCAGTGGGCATTATTGTCTCTTAAATTGGTATATAGGAGGACAATTACATATTTTTTTACTAAAATTGGACTCACCTTTTAATTGGCAATAAAGTGTGAGCAGGTTAGCTTGCAGATAGCTGTTCCAGAAGCCAGAATGAAGTGTGTGGGTTTTTCTGGGGAAACAATAGGCTCATGTATTTTACCACAATGGAAAATTTTACAAAGCGTTCCGAGGCTGTCCTGTGGGAGGTGGGGCTAGCTGAGAACATGTGTAGCCCTTCAGTTGATAGGGATGCACAGAGCAGTGTTAAAAATTGTACATTTAATCAGCTTTTCTTCAGACGTAGGAATTTCAGCCTTAATGGTTGACAATTGGAGATGATTCAGTTTACAGCATGTCGCCTTAAGAAGAGCAATGCCCTTTGGGAAGGTAAATGTAAGAAGCCATCAGTACTTAAATTTGCTGAAATTTTGTCAGCCTGTTTCATTGAAAGGGTAATGTAATTGCTCAAAGTGAACTGGGAGGTTGTAGGACAGGGAGAAGATCTGGGGTCTCTGTGTATGTCTGGAAATTTGCACATGATTCAGGCACATTGGAAGTTCATACCATGTGAAGGTACAGTGCAGAACTCTCCTGTTCAGCATAGCTAGGTGAACGATGATGGCACTATTGTATAAAGATTTTTACAATCCTAACTGTCATGAATAAAGACTCTTACTAAGGCTTTGCCTCTAGAGTAGCATAGCCTATTTTTTAAATAGTCCAAGCAAGTGCCCAACAAATCAGTAGATGTGGTGGCACAGTGAATACTGAATGAGGAGAAGTGTCTTGCTGTGTATGTCTAAAAATGAACTAGCTTACAGTGCAAAAGGGAATAATACCTGCCAAGCAAATCTAATATCAACTTGTGCTGTGAGAACAGGGAAACAACACAACTTTCTAATTGTTCCAAATTGATAATATAATGTCTTTTAGCATTCTCAGGAGAATAAAATGTATGTCTTTAATTCCAGTTGGTTTTGCAAGTGTCAGTTCTCACGATATTTTTCTTCCAGTTGTACTGAGGCCGAGCTGTATTGGACAGTAGCAAGCCTTTAGTACTGCTTAAGTAACAACTGCTTATCCAAAAGTTTACCTGTGTTTTTCCCTTTTAGCCTTGAGATGTATTTGACTCCCTTTTCCCTGAATTTGTCTACCGGTTCTAATCACAGTGTTCTCTTGAAAATGAAAAATGAAAGACTTTAAGAACATGTGGTGTTTATCTTTACACAAATTGTAGTTAATTTACAGGAATGATCTGTCCTGCTTTTTTGTTAAATAATCAAATTAACTATCCAAAACTTTAAGTAAAAAGAGTAGGTCTTTAGAGTTTGCGTAGGGAAAGCTTGCTGTAAATAATCTGAATAATCTGATTCCAAATACACTTGAGTTGGCCGAAATACTGCTGATTCTCCCTTTGGATGGGTATTTCTCTATTTGTTTTAATGTCAACCCCCCATCATTGCTTGTAAGCATGCATTTAAAGTGATTGGTTGAGTTTACATTCTGAAGTCAAATACAAGTTTATTAAAATGCTATATTTTTAAAACTTAAACCACTTAGTATGTCCAGGGAGAAGACTTGATTTCATAATTTTAATATTTTTCCTTAAAGGTTTAGTCTGGGCTATATCAGTTTTCTGATATGAGAGTGGTTTAAACCTAATGCAGATTTTTGTAAACTTGCCTTCTTTCTGCAGACATTTACGCATAAGGATCACAGCTCTTAATTTACCTTTCAGTTTTTTCACAGTAAAGCCTGCTTCCTTGCTTTGCAGTTTTGCTTTTGTAAAAACTTAATCTGTGAATTTTGTGCTGATCATCAGTTACATGCTTCCATGTAATAAGAGGGTTTATGTTGCTCAATAAGGCCCATGGCATATTACGTGAATGTTCATCTGGGGATTAGTGATGGCTTTCACAAATGGTAGGCACTGAATCATCCAGCTGTGGTACATACCTGGACTTAGTTGTGTTTTATTTGTCACCTCTGGGAAGTAATTTTTTCCTTGTATAGACATCCAACTGAAAAGAGACTTGAGAGGGTCATAAGAAAAGACACTGACACACTAGAATGCATTTCCTTTGCATGTTGCTTTGATAATTAGTCAATTCTTATCCCAATGTGAATCTAAGGTCACTTTTTAAGCAACAGGTTAGACAAGGAAATACATTTGGGATTGTCATTTAAATATGTTGTACTTATAAGTGAATGTGAATCCCACTCCTGTTATATCCCTACATAAAAAAAAATATTTTTCTCTTTGTAGAACTGACAGTGCATCAGCTGACCAGGACAATTTAAAATATTCTTCATCCAGAGATCGGGGCAGTTCTGCCTCCTATGGATTACAACCCTCAAATTCAGCTGTGGTGTCTCGGCAAAGACACGATGATATCAGAGTCCACACTGACATACAGAATGAAGAAAAAGGTACACAGATTGCTGTTTCATGTATGATTGTGAGGGGACATTCAGGAAAAGGCAGTAAACTGAAATAGTGGAGAAATTTTTATTTTGTTTTGGTTTTTTTCCCCTCCCCAAAAAAGGCAGCAAACTGATTTGTCTCATTGCCACAGTATCACTGTTTTGGGAGATTCGTCAGGGATCAAAGAAGTGTTGTGACTGATGTGAATACTGAGGAAATATGCAGTTGTGTTAGGAGAAGAATGCAAGAGAAGACTTGATGTATTAACAGAATAAGTACCTTTTCCTGAAGAATAATATTCTGGATGTGTCTGGTCTTCAGGCTGCAATTTCTTCCTGAATAGTCTCCAGCACTTCTGGTATTGGATGAAATGGGCTACTAGACAGACCTACTGTCTGTTGTAGCTTTACTGCACCAAACTGGAGTCTTTGTATAGTGATCAGATCTGTATTTTTATCATTAATGGCAGTTTCTACTTTCATGTACCTAAGTCTGACTTCATATAAATCATATGTGATTCATACATATTTTTACTGGTTTTGTTTTTTTTATTATTTTTAGGGTGGAAATACTATCTCTAGAAAATAGCAAAACAGAATCATGTCTTTTCTGTATTTATGAAAAATCTATATTTTGATTTTTTTTTCTTTAATTGCCAAATACAGATATCAAACTGGAGGATTTCTTACTTGCAGAGTCACTTTTTGACTATGTAAATCCTCAGGCAGGCCAGACTCAAAAAAAAACCTCACAGGAATAGTAGTGTGGGAGTTTTTGTTCAGGAACCTAAAAAGTATTTGAACTCCCCCCACTTCTCTGGCCTGTAACTGACTGTAAATAATTGCTGTATCTTAGGGGAAGTTACAGCTGGTTGCAAATTAATTTTTTTTATAAGTAGAAGGTAGCATTAATAGGTGGTAGAAGCATGAAACATTTATCTGTATAGTTTGAGAACCTTAAGATTTGTTTTACTTCAGCAGAGAAACTGCTTAGGAAGTGAGTGTATTTGTCTGCTAACATGGAGTGTTGTACTGTGTTTAACACAAACTGGCACAGGAGGTTGTTCTTATAATTTGAAGGGTGCTAGTGTTTAAAGAATGTACTGGCAACGCAGTGAAATAGTAAGTTTTGGACAAATTCAGGAAGGTAGTTTGTGAAGTTGCTGGGAAAGTGCCATTTGAGAAGAAAAATGTACCTGGCTCTCTCTCCAGTGCTATATCTTGCAGGGCATGTCTCTGCTAGCTCAATACTTCGTGCTATTTTGTTCAGGTGTGACTTGAAAAGAGATGAATAGCATAGTCTAACTAAAAACCAAGTTCCAGGTATCTGTCGTTCATTTTTATTATTGGAGAAATTTGTAACCTTACAGATGCAGAATTGTTTGTTTGTTTACTAAGATTTTTCAATTCATGTGTTTGAGTCTGTCAGCATGGAATTTTCATTTGAGGTTTTCTGTCCTGGCTTCCTACCCACCTCCTCCCAGTTTCTGGTGTTGATAATAAAAATTACTTACAAATTGATAATTTCTGGAAATTTTTCAGGTTTGAAAACCTCCAAGGATGTGACCCTTAGGTTTAGGCTCAAATGAATTAATTGCTGTTAGAAGTTACTTCCTTCATAGGACAGTGTTGGTTTGTTCTTACAAAATAATGTCAAGGTGGCATGCTTGCTAGTTTATGTTTAAAAACTGAGCTGTAAAAAATAATGTTGTAAATCTAAATAGACACAAACTGTCTTTACTGTAACTGTAGTTAACTAATTACAAGCGAGACTTTGCACAGGGTTTTCTGTAATGGTAGGATAGCCCCATGTGTATAGGAATGCACAAATGGATACTGGTAGTTAATATCTGCTTTTTAGCAAAAGCTTTGCCTTAAAGAAACGTTCTTCACATCTACTGAGGTCCAGGTTCACCTCAACAGTTGATCTTACTTTTTATCAATCCTTTAGTCTCAGTAGGCAGGCTCTTATGGGGAGCCATCTCTCCTTTTCCCCAGACCTTCTTTTATACATTGAAGCAGGTGGACTTGTGGAAATACCTTTTCTGAAAGAAATCTTACATTTTTGCTGTTGTTCTGGGTTTAATTTTATTAGTTGATTCCTCCCTGTCATGGACAGGGAAGACACTTTAGAAATCTTCCTTGGAAGGAGCTCTAATACATTGAGTGAAGAATTGGGCAGGCTCAGGAGACAGTTTCACTTCTCTACAGTATTAAGGGGAAGAACTTGCCCCTCAAAGTGGTGTGGCAGGCTGGAAAATTTCCAGTCTCAACATTTGAGTATGTTTATTTTTGTGGATCTAGGAGTAAGATCAATTGAATTACTCAAAATGATTATTTTATTTTCATTTTATATCCTTACCAAAGATGTATCTTAAGTGGGAGAATGTAGGATTGAGTTTAATTAAGGATGATACCAATATTAGTGAAAGTGTTGACCTTTATGTTTATGGAGAGTTGTTCAATCTGTGGAAACAGATATCTGTCTTTTCAAAAATTTGCTCTTTTTTTGGCCATTTTACTTAGCCTGTGTGGTGGATTCATAGCAAAAACAGAATGGAGATTTCATGTGCATAAAGGAGCAAGTGAAAGTGTCTAGCCATGTGTACTAGCAGACCTTGTATTTTACGAAGTTTTTCATGTCAAAGTAATAATAAGAAAACATTAAATGCAACAAAATTGATGTTAAACTTCATGGCAATAGTGGTTTTTTCCTGTACTTCAAAAAAAAGACAGATGAGATTCTAAATCTGTGACCTGGAAACTTACAGGATCTAACAAAACATTGATGCATGTGGAAGTGAAAAAGGAAGCTAAAGGAGGTGGTAGAGGATAGAGCTGCTAATTTGCGTATGAATTGAATGACTGACAACTCACCACCCTGCTGAATATGTGATCTGAGAGCCTGTTTTAATGTCACATTGGTTTGTCCACAGGTGGCTACAGTGTCAATGGAGGATCTGGGGAAAATACTTATGGTCGGAAGTCGTTGGGGCAAGAGCTGAGAGTTAACAATGTGACCAATCCTGATTTTACCAGTGTTCCGCATGGGAATCGTGCTTTAGCCACAAAAGACATGAGGAAATCACAGGGTAAGGACATTGCTGTTTTTCAGGAAGAGGGTTTCTCTTTTGGCAACATTTCTTGTGTTCAGAATACGAAAAGAACTTCACTATGGTTAGGCAGTCTGTATGGATTTTATTTTTTATGATATATGATCAGATGGTGTTGATGGAAACTTGTTTTACTTGTTTTGTCATCTTGTTTTACTGTTCCTTGTGCTGAGGCTTCCTCCATAGGTTTGGCAGATCACAAAAAAGTAGGCTGTCAGTCTTTCAGTTTCCTTTAGATGGCTTTTGAATCCTTACTTAGGTTAGCCAAATTTGGCAAAGCCATTTCTAAGAAGGAGAACTTGCTTTGGATTTGTTGCAAATTGATGCCTGAGCAAAAAATTGGTAATTAATGAGCCCCAGTGTGGGAAGAGCAGCAATGGCTGGGAGCAGCTCAGCGGTTCCCTGTTGTCCCCGGGCTGCAGGACACTCAGTGATCACATTCTGCCAGCTTAGTCACCGTGTGTGTCCTCCTGAGCCTGCCACTGCTCGTGCTCCCTCTTGCTCAGCTGAGGAATAGAGGCCAGGGAGGAGCTGAAAGCATCCTAAGAATGTGGGCAAGGTCTTGGGAGATGCAGCAAGAACAAATTTGGAGTTTCAAGAGGGTTCAGGAATGCTGGGCTTGTGTTTTTGAGGAAGAAGGCTTCACTATTCCTACTACTTGAGGTTTGAGTCATAGTTTAAGAAAAAAAACAAAAAAGTTATTCCAAGCATTTTTGAATGAAAATAGAAACTTCATGACTAAGCACTGTCACTTACTGCATCATTTAGTATAAGTAGTAGTTGAGCCACTGGTAAAAACTGCTTTATGCCAGGCACATTATAAACATGAGGACAGACTGTTTCTTTTCAAGGATGAATATCTCAGAGGAGAAAAAAGAGTGTTCGGTGTACTTTGCAGGTGGAAGAACTGAGGTGTAAGTGGTGACATGACTGTTTCCAAAATGTGATTTTAGGAATGATTTGAACTCAGACTTCATAATCCCATTCTGTCGTCTTGATATAAAATTATGTAGTCCTTTTAGTGTATTTTTATGTCTATGTGGAGGAAATAGAAAACTCTTAAAATAAAAAAACTTTCTGCCAGTACTAAGTAATAGTTAATTCAGAGTGTTCTCCTGGGTATGTGAGCATCTCTATAATCCTTAAAAGGGTAGGATATATAATTTTGGAAGACTGAAGTTGCTGCCTATGACCTGTATGTTTTCTCTCCTTGAGATGTCAGATTTCAAGAGTTTCTCCTTTTGAATGTGGCTGTCTTTGATTGTTGTAGGTTTCAGCAAGTCATTTTGGTTTTTCTTATCTTTAAAATACAAGGGGATTATGTTGCAACGAGGTTTTGGGTTTTAAGTTCTTTGATGTTTTCTTGTTAGTATATTCATTAAACAATTTTAAAAATAGTCTTTTGTGAGTTAGCATGTGGCAGAGACCTTGCTGAATTTTCACAAAGTGGATGTCACACAGTGCTTTGATTAGTGTAGCTTCAGTCGGATTCTTGGTTAGTTTTTTGGTTCAGTTTTTTTCTTGAAGTTGTGATTGTGACTTGACAATTAGCTGACAGTCTTGGGGAGTAATGCCAGTGTAGATTAGCTGTTAACTGAATAAAGACAAAGCTGCTTTACTCACATCAGATGACTGATGTCTAGCAGAGTAGAGCAAAAAGCTGTCTGTAGCTGCCTTGGATTTTCCCATTAAAGTCATGATGACTAAGAAAACCTCATCATGTTCCACGAATCCTCTGATTTGAACCACGATGAAACACCTAAAGTTAAATTTATTGAAAGAAATCTTGTTTCCTTTTTGCAAATGAGGGAAATTAAATATTTGTATGAATTCATAGATAATTTGTCCCTAAAATGGGTAAACTGTGTTGTGACCTTCTCTGGTATCGAGTGCTATTGTCCAAGTTTAATGAAGTGTTTTTTTTAGGAAGGTGTTCATTCTCCTCCATTATGATCTGCTTAAGTGAACAGCCAGGTCCCTCTTCTTGCTGGGGGCTTTTCTTCCTCAGTAGAGGAAGAGCAGATCTGTTTTCCTTTTCAAAGCAAAACCCTGCTACCTATCAGTGAGAAAATACTGTTTCTTTGTAGTTGCTTGAACATAAATCTGGTTCTTTGCTTCAGGAAAGCTTATTTTTTTCCACAAGGTTTTCTCAAAATATTTTTTGTTGAATTATTTTCATTTATTCAGTCAGAAGTCTGACTTAATCTTAGCCCACACCACTTTTTTTTAAAATTCCATTTATGTAGAAGGGAATTAAGTCCAGGTTTTTGTGTAGAAGTAAGACAGTTCTGCTTAGCTCTGAATGAGTTGAACAGAGGTGCTGGGCTGTCCACATGAAAAAATGAAATATTTCGGTAGCTAAATTAGATTTTACGTTTAACTTTGTTTTTATGAAAGTTTAAAACCAATCAGGATTTCTTTTTAATTGTTTGCTCAAATGACTGTTATGACTTACTGATTTCACACATGCACATATTGGACAATGCAAGTACTGTTGAGAAATGCTGTAGGAAAAAAGAAATAATTGTTTTTTTCAGAGCGACCGTTGTCTTATTCTGACGAGTCTCGACTGTCAAATCTTCTTCGGAGGATTACTCGGGAAGACGACAGAGACCGAAGACTGGCTACTGTAAAGCAACTGAAAGAATTCATTCAGCAACCAGAAAACAAACTGGTCAGTAATTCTTCCTTTTCCATAGCATTGGGTATTGTTTTATAAAACTGTCTTTTTCAGATCTGGGTATTGGGACATGTTTGCAAGGATTATCTTGTATACAAAGAATTTCATTCCACAAGAAAGGAGAGTGAAATCCTGGACTGTCTGTCTTTGTTTCCATAATTCAGGAAGTGTTTTATTAGGATGTATTGCCTTACACCAAACTGCTCAATGCCTGAACTGTAGGAATTAACATGGCATTTGCGTGGCTTTCTTTGCCTGCTCGTAGGAATAGCCTCTGGATCCCTCAGAAAGGAAGCAGAGGGAAAGGGAAGTAAAGTGTTGTTGTCTTGTTCAAGAACTGTTTCTGTATTTAAAAATAAAAATATACAGGTGTTTAGGCTTGTGAACAGCTCATTTTAGGGCTACTCAGCTTTCTAACTAAATATCTCTGTATGTGGATTCCCTTCCATGGGAAGAGAGCTAAGTCAATCTTTGTTTTCATTACATCTTTAGGACTTTTGGTGGTTTGCTGAAGTCTCTAATGTCCTCAAGTGTTTTTTAAGGATATGGGGATGGGAAGTATCCCACTGTGGATATAAATTTTTAATATTATATATTTTGAAATGAAATATTAAAGAGCATATTGTCTGACACATCTCCCCCACTGTTTTGGAAAGCTTAAGAGTTCTCCAAGTACTGAAAAAGCAGGAAGTGATGGTTTAATATCCTGCCACTCATTTGCAAGCAGTGTCTGATACTTTAGCTGTGGGATCTGTGTCTGTCCTTATTTATAAGAAATTGATTCATCTTCTCATTGTATGTTAATTAACGATTGATAATTGTGCTCTTTTCTGCAGGACATGAGACTTGAATATGGGGAGTATTCTAGTCTGTGCACCTAGGTGTAAGCAGCCCCTGTGCAAGCCTAGTTAATACTTCAGCTTTCCTCTTGTTACTGCAAGGGTTTAGGAAGTAAATGCTTTCCACAGTTATTCTGTGGCTATTTTTTTAGTTACTTACGTTATTCTTGATGAGGTGTTTCCCATTTTTAAATTTTATTTTGTAACTGCATTTTATTTCGGTTTATTGGTATCTCAGAACATACTGAAATTGCCATTCTAATGTCTAACTCAGCGATTACAAACTTTGTTAGTGGTCAGAATATTAAAAGTGTGTCACCACGAAACTTTTGGTTAAGCTTCTCTGAGCTCACTAATGAGAATAAGATCAGATGTCAAGTGATATCAAGGCCAAAACTTCAAAATGGACAGTGTTTAACCTAGCAGTAGTTCCTGCAGGTCTTGACACTACTTAGTGTAGTTTAACTGAGTTCTTTTCATCTTCAAGGTTGAAATATGAGTTCAAAGTAAAGTAGTAGAAGTCAGTAGTCACTTGTCATCTGATGGAGTCCCACTTTAGCTTCTAAATTATATAGCTGCCTTTTCCTTTTTAACCTCTCTTGCAGGTACCAGACACATTTTCCAAATGCCCTTATGAGTTCTGAGGGGTCAAGCTGTCCCTCCACCCTCAAAAGCATGATGTTGCTCAAAACTTTAAAACTGAATACTATCCACTGTGTTAAAGACTAATGTCTTTCTGAAGAAAAGAGAATAAACCTTCTTGTTAATTGTTTTTATTAATTGTCAAGAAAACTTCCTATTATATGTTATGCAGTTGCAGCTAATGTGTGATTTTTCAATCAGATCACTAATGTGGCAGGGGTTTAGTGCATATTAGGAAAACAAGTCTTTCTGGTTATGTTTACTGAGAAGCACTAGTTCAATAATGCTTCATCCCCAAAATTGTATTCCATTTCACTGAAATGCAGGGTTGCCTAAGTAGAAACTTTAATACTTCAGATTATGTTTTCCATTAAATTTTTCAGTGATACAATTGATTTATTAGTATTAGAGACTTGATCTTTAGGAGATGCTACTCATGACCTGTGTGATGAGTCTTCCATGGTGATGTAATGTTATCAGCAAGAACTAAACTTGGAACAAACCTTGTCTTTAATGTGGGTGTAAACAGGACTATTGTGGAGGCAGTATTGGGCAATTACTGTGCTTATGCCTTTTATGTATCTTCTATTACAGGTGCTCGTTAAACAACTGGATAATATCCTGACTGCCATTCATGATGTGCTCAATGAAAGGTAAGTTGGAAAAATGCTCTAACGGGGAAAAATAATGAGAGCATTAGGTTTGAAATAGAGAGGGGAAAGGGTTAGAGAAATGTATTCGCTGGTTTTGCATCGGTGTCCCAGTGCAGGAACAGAAGGAAATTAGGGGAAGTAAAGATTCTTGGGCATATCAAAAATACTGTTGGGCTGTCTAGAGTACATCTGCCTTGGAGAGAATGTGAAGGCACAAGTGTGGAGTTAATGCTGTAGGTAATGTGGAGTCTGTCTCAGATGTATTCAGTCAGCTGGAGGAGCTGTGCATTGCTGTGGTGGTGTAGCTTCCAAAATGAAGTAAGTTTTTTTACAAGCTGACTCATTTACATCCAATTAAGAGTGTATGTAGAGGATGCTGAGGTTTGTGTGGACTTCTACGTGCTTAGGTCAGTGTTATTTCCCAGAGTCAGCTGCATATTAAGAACTATTTCTATTGGATAGTGTCTTGCAAGTAAAACAGTGTATTTGCATACTTCTATTCAAGTTGACTTACTCCATAGAAATAATATTTCTTAGAATTTTATTTTAGCTTCACCACTGCTGTCATTAAGTACGAGAGAAGCAGCTTCATTTTTGCATATATTTTCTTTTGCTTTAGAAAATGCTTTATTTTGTTCATGCTTCTGTTCTGCTGTCATGACTGGAGATACCAGGTTTCTTTTTTTTCTCTCCAAAAATACAGTAGCAAATTGCTTCAGGAATTGAGACAGGAAGGAGCTTGCTGTCTTGGCCTTCTTTGTGCTTCTCTGAGCTACGAGGCTGAGAAGATCTTTAAATGGATTTTTAGCAAATTCAGTTCATCCACAAAAGATGAAGTTAAACTTCTTTATTTGTGTGCAACCTACAAAGCATTAGAGACTGTAGGAGAAAAGAAAGCATTTTCATCTTTAATGCAGGTAAGACTACAACTTAAGACATGATTATTAATGATTTTCTTAGTGCAATGTTTGAATGAACTTTTTAAACTGAATGAACAGTAAGTAATGCTATATTGACATAACAAGTAAATATCATTATGAATGTGAGGGAAGTTTCTGACTGAATGGGATTCTTTGATTTTGGTTACATTAGAGAAGAATGACAAGTCTTTGTAGGATGATACATATTTTGATGCAACTCTCTAGTATTTATGGCAGATCCAAGAAGAGGAATCTTGTTGAGACCAAAAAGAGAACTTAAGTGGAATGGTACACAAAACCCAACCTTCTGACTGTTTTGTGCTACCACCTATTTACAATTTCTGACTGGAATTGTGGGAGAATGGAGTCGGATATGTGCAGATAAGATGAGATCCCCTTGTTCAAATTTTAGGGTTTCTTATTTTGGGTGTAGAACAGCTATGGCCAGGTCCATGCTCCAATGTAATAGTTACTTTACAGAGTCAAAAAGCTTCGGCAGGAGAAACAGGACTTAACTCAGTTGTTCTGTGGCTAAAGAACTAAAGATGAGTGTTTCCTGGCTCTGCCATACATCAAGCAAATACCCCCTTGAAGTGATTATTTTCATGCAGTATATGTGATGCTTTTTACATTTTGTTCCTGCAGAAAGAGTAGACTTTTGTTGATTGAATCAAAGTACTTGTTACAATGTGTTCTCTCTCATGTTCTAATCAAGTGAAATGTGTGGTGGCTTTGCTTTACTTTCAGCTTGTAATGACCAGCCTGCAGTCCATCCTAGAAAATGTTGATACACCAGAGTTATTGTGCAAGTGTGTCAAGTGCATTCTTTTGGTGTCTCGATGCTACCCACACATTTTCAGCACCAATTTTAGGGTAAGCTTCCTTTGTGTTTTGTATTTTCTTTCTGCAACAGAAATGTTGGTGCTGCAAACTGGGTAATGACTCTGTTTTCACAATTGCTTTCCAGGACACAGTGGACATACTGGTTGGGTGGCACATAGATCACACTCAGAAACCTTCTTTGACACAACAGGTCTCTGGTAAGTTTGGCCAGAGGAGCTCATGGAGAGTCTCAGAGCCTGCTCTGCCTTGCAGATGTTGGGGGTTTACTTACACGAGTTTTGTTCTACTGACATGGAAGTTGACATAAAACCAAATTGAGTTTCTGGCTACATAGCAAGATACTTTGTTCCCAACTTCTTAGTGAATTTGCATTTGCCATGTTATGGTAATTCTGGAAAAATTGGATTATTTATTCAGGGTACATTTAAACACCAATTGTTTTGTACAATTTTATAGTAATCTTTAATAAATTTATAGGTCTTAGTATATCCTCTGTGAAAAGATATCCTTTTTCTTAAGTACTTTTAGAAAATCTTTGTGGTAAAGATACTGTACTGGCATTTAAAAAATGGAGAAATTTTTTCCAATAGCTTTATCAGTTTTCTTGGGAGTTATTCACAGCAAATTTATTATGTTTCTTGTGTCATAGTCCTAGATTCTGTCCTTGGTGTTTAACTGCTGTGGGGCAGAACTGAACCTTAAAATGATTTTTGCAAATGGGCAGAAGAGGGAGATACAATTTATTTTAAAAACATCCAGTGTTAGTATTTTCATGTAGATGACCTCTTAGCTCTGCAACTTTTCCCTCAGCAATACACAACTAAAATTTTATGATTGTATGTCACCGTGTATTAATTGGCTTGATATTTTTATACAGGATGGCTGCAGAGCTTGGAGCCCTTTTGGGTGGCTGATCTGACTTTTTCTACCACACTCTTGGGTCAGTTTTTGGAAGATATGGAAGCTTATGCTGAGGTAAACAAGACTTTATGGTATATGCCAGAGTTAACTGTTATGGTTTTCCTAATAAATCCACAGCTGTGATTTTTATGGCTGTATTACTTTTGTAGAAAATAAAATTACTTGGCTTTCCTGGGGAAAAGAGGACCAAATTATGGAGTATACTTCAGTCAAGTACAATGATCAACTGCACGAACGCTCGTGAACTATTTGATTAGTATCACAACCAGGCCTTCAGCCATTGTTGATCGAGAATATTGTATTGAAATAAAACCATAAACAATTAACCAAACAGGAATGCCTTTATTTTTAAAGAGCTGACGTGAAGACAATTCATGGTCTTTCCTTGGTGTTTGCTTTAATTGTCCAACCTCAGAGTGTTTCAGAGCTAGTAACTGTTGGGAGGAGAGAGGAAATCTTAATGCTTCAAAAGACTAATGATAAATCTGTCTCTCTAAAATAAAGCAGCAGATTATATTGTGCAGGAAATAATGCAGCAGGAACTGATGGAAAATTAGATTATATTAATTTAATGTATTTCATTTTGACTTTGTAACCTTTGGTTAGTTAGCAGGGCATAGAGTTTATCTGATGCTGTCATTAAAGGACAAGCTTTGGGATTGGGGCAGGGAGTGCTGTCTTTGAAGGTGTATGTGCTCATATGAATACATACTTATAGGTAGGTTATTCTGTATTGTGTATGTTAATATGCAAGTCCTGTTGGTAAAATTGTACTTGGAGCATAATTTGTTTCACTCAAAGCCAAATCAATAATTTGGTCAGTGTCCTTCTCTGTACACCAGGGCCTTTGCTGGGGCAGCTTTAGGATTCACAGGGCAGAGCCGTAAATCACTGCTTGTCAAGCTGGCTGCTGCTCTGGTCAATGTGTGTATTCTTAGTCACGGAAGAGTTTTAAGATAACGTGTGCTAACATGGAGGAGGTGCTTCCAGCCACTGTGTTTATCTCACAGCAGGGTAGACCAAGGCTACAGCTCTACTAATGAGATCAGCACTTCTGGGAATGTTCCCAGGCACTGGTGCCAGCTGGCATGGAGTAGTCTTTTAGTGGACTCTCGGTCTCCAGATCAACATAGTTAGCATGTGTGATGGGAATGGCCAGTCAAACATCTCCAGTTTGGGGGTGGAAATTTTTTGGAAGAGTGGTAGAAGTATGCAGACAACTGTTGTAACAGTGCAGCAATACAGATGATCACGTTCCAGAGACCGGGAACTTCATAAGCCTCAGGTTTAATTTACAAGATAAACTCTGAGTACTTTGTTTCAGTGGTTAAACTCACTGCTACTCTGTGACTTCTCATTGTCATTGTATGCCTATATCCCACCTTTGTATGCGTGTGTAGGTAAGAGATATTGGATAAATACATCTGTAATTGAATTGTACAGTTAAATGTCTGGAAAAGAGATTAAGTTTTTTCAATCTCATATTTTAGTGTTTTCCCCATGTTTAAGTTAATGATGTGTGCTGATGACATGACCCTTGTGTGCTGCAGGACCTCAGCCACGTGGCTTCTGGGGAGTCGGTGGATGAGGACATTCCTCCTCCCTCGGTGTCGCTGCCCAAACTGGCCGCCCTGCTGCGGGTGTTCAGCACGGTGGTGAGGAGCATTGGGGAGCGCTTCAGCCCCATCAGAGGACCACCAATCACAGAAGCTTATGTAACTGATGTGAGAGCTCAGTTTGCTTTGGTTTTCTTTTGTTGCTCACCTGTTTTGTCACCGTATAGCAATGCCATTCACTGAGTTTATTCAGGTTTTGCGAATGTTATGTGAATATGTATATTCTCAGCTTTGAGTAAATATACTTTTTCCGAGGAATATGCTGCAATAATTTTATTAAAGTATAGATTGTGATAGTGGCAGATGGTAATCATATCAGACAGTAACTTTTTTAGGCATTTTAACAAGCAAACTCAGCCACATGAAGTTATCTTTGAAACCATATTACTGTTTATTCAGATAACTATGCCACTATAGAAACTTGAATTCTAGTTATGAGTTTGATTTTATAAAATGTGATTGGTTTTATTCCTGTTAAAATTGTATCTATTAAATCTGATAGCAAACTTCTCTGGGTCTATAGTATAGAATGGTGTAAAATCAGAATAAGTATTATATACTATACTAAGTAGCTGCTATAATTCTGTAATGGGTGAGGAGATAAGATAAAAATACCTGCAGTCAAAGTCTTGTGGTTGCTGGATGACCTACACAACTGGAATTTTGTGAGTTTGCAGAATTTTGTGAGGGACACAACGTCTTGGGTAAATAAGTGTATGGATTTTCCAGCTGAAGACAAGACAGTTATGTAACTTCTGCCTTAATCTGCAGAAGATTCTTGTGAGGAAAGCTCAAGAAAACTCCTCTGTCTTTTGCAAGGGGAGTTCTGTTGATGTTAGTTGGAACTGAATGGAACTGTGAATAATGAACTTAGGTTTTGTAGGTCTCTAACCGAATTGGAAACAAAGCAGTTGGACGTTTGCTTTTTCTTATGCTTCTGAGGTGTAATGCCAAGATGAAATGATTCAGAATAGAATTGACCAGGCTGCAGAGTAGCTGATGGGACGGGATATCAAATGAGTGTGAATACAATTAAATAGCATCTCTTTTTGATGGAGTTTAACTCAGTTGTGTTTGTAATTTTGCAGGTTCTGTACAGAGTAATGAGATGCGTGACTGCAGCAAACCAAGTGTTCTTTTCTGAAGCTGTGCTTACAGCTGCCAATGAGTGTGTTGGGGTTTTACTTGGCAGCCTGGATCCCAGTATGACCATCCACTGTGACATGGTCATCACCTATGGATTAGATCAAATGGAAAACTGTCAGACTTGTGGCACTGACTATGTCATTTCGGTCCTGAATCTGTTGACACTGGTTTGTACATGTTTTTATTGTTGTGGGGGACTAGAAAAACAGTATTTTGATTAATCTTCAATAATTAGTAAAAATTCAGGTAAAGTTACTTATTTTGGTTTTTATCCCCAGATTGTTGAACAAATAAATACAAAACTACCATCATCATTTGTAGAGAAATTATTTATACCAGAGTCTAAACTACTTGTTCTTCGTTATCATAAGGAGAAAGAGGTAAGAGGAAGTAGCTTCTACAGGTGTATTCCAACAGCCTTCATGCACTTCCTAGAATGTATTAAGCTGTAAAGCTGAGCTCATCTTAAATGTTTTTTAGTCTAAGTGAATATCTGAAACTTCTGAAAAGACAGATACAGCTACTTCTTGGTTTTAGCATTTAGATTTGATAAGAAATTGGTAAGTTTGCCATCATTCCAGGTATAGAAGTTCTTAGTTCATCTGGCTTTGATACTCAGTGTGTTAGGTGGATAATCAAGAAAATAACTAGTAGATTCTGTAAGTAAGAGATGCAGAATTGTGAAGATAGGTTTGTGTATCAGACTGAGCCATTCATAGATAAAGGAGAGTGATTTTAAATTCTTTGTTGCTTATTAGTATATTTTATGATTTGTTCTAATCAGTTATTGCTGTAATTATGTTCTCAAGGTTGTTGCAGCAGCCCTTGCTGTATACCAAGCTGTGTTGAGCCTGAAGAACATTCCTGTTCTGGAGACTGCTTACAGGTTGATTCTAGGAGAAATGACCTGTGCTTTAAATAGTCTTCTCCATAGTTTACATCTTCCTGAGGCCTGTTCTGAAATCCAGCATGACTCTTTCAAGAAGCTTATATCCAATGTGGATAATGCCAAGTTTGTTGTTATATTTGACCTCAGTGCTCTGAGTACTATTGGAAATGCTAAAAACTCATTAATTGGGGTGAGTAAAAGCTCAACAGACAGTTCATGCAGTAAGTGTAAAAAATACCTGATTACTTCAAATTAATGTATTACACAGTAGGGCACATGTGTGTAACTAAAATGATCATATTGTCTCCGAACTTCCTAACTTTTGGAAAAACTTCCAGTATTAAAACTTAGGGGAAACAGTGGGTGGATTGTATCTCTAGTTGGTGCATAATGAAAAGCAGTTTCTAGGGAAGAGCATCTTATCAGGGTTATTAAGGGTTTAATGCTAAGATCATGATAATAATTGCTTTTGGAACTCAAGACAGATAAAAGCAGCTGTAGTGTGTCCTTTGGTATTATATCAGCCATATGAAAACACTTCAGATCTTTCCCTATAAAAACATGAACTACTTTTACCAGACTTCTAAAAAGTGGGAAGGAAACTAGTTACAGTCAGAAAATAATAGAGTTAAATTATTTCCTGTGGGGAAAAAGGAAAGGACATTAATTAATGGTATGAAAATTACAGTTAAAAGTAGATCCTGCTTTTTATGTTTCTGTGCTTGTGTTGCAATTGTTTTATAGATGTGGGCCCTTTCACCAACTGTGTTTGCACTGCTGAGTAAAAACCTGATGATTGTTCATGGTGACATAGCAGTTCACTTCCCTGCTGTCCAGTATGCAGTGCTCTATACATTGTACTCACACTGCTCCAGGTATGAGGTTTCATAATTCAGCAATATTTTAAGAGCACTAGAATGGACTCATGTGAATAGAATATATTGTTGGAGGGATGAAATTAAATAGCCTGTTACAATCAAGCTTTTGCCCAAACTGCCTTAATTAGTTTTTACTTTCATTAATTGCAGGGAAGCTGTATCTCAGCCAGGAAAGCATATCCTGGCTTAAAGTTGGCCTTTATTCAAAGGCAGATTAGAAATCTTGTGTTTGATTAGCGATAACTGAGACAGAACACTACTGAAAGTAAATGAGGAAAGATTTTTTACTATTTTGCTTACTGACAGATCTAGAAGAAGTAATGAGATGTAAACAACAGATGTAACCTGTTATAGACCTTATTAATACAAACTGTTGTTAAAGTAAGGGAATATACCAGTTTAACTGTTACTCTTAGCATTCTTAGCTGTGGTGATTTTTTACTGAGCTTTGGATACCAAACACAGCTGAGAACAGGTTACTGGCCTGCATAGACTGATGGCCAGTTATAGCTTTGTTCTTTTAGGCTAAGGATCAAAATATTTGGATTTTGGCATAGTGTGGTTTGTGTGTGTATGTGTTAATTTAACTTCTGCTGCTGATTGTTGATGTTTTTTCTCCTCCTGTAAACTTTAGGGAAGTATCTCTAATCTTGGGGTAGTTTTATAGTTTGTTTTTCCTTGACTTTTCAGGCATGACCATTTCATATCCAGTAGTCTCAGTTCTTCCTCTCCGTCTCTGTTTGATGGAGCAGTTATAAGTACTGTAACTACAGCAACAAAAAAACATTTCTCAATCATACTGAACCTTTTGGGGCTACTGCTTAAGAAGGATAACCTTACTCAAGATACCAGGTAAGAAAAATTTTCTTAGAAATTGGGAAAGTTTTTTTTGTCCAGTAGAATACATTAATTCAGAAACCAGGGTAATTTGAATTTGTAAAACTTAGGGTAAATTTTACCAGTCAAGTATTTGAGGTTTTTTAAACATTATTAGTGGAATTTTGGAAAAAAGTAGCTGCTCATTTTTATACATGAAAACTAGAAAAGTTTAAACCATCCTAAGATCTATCCAGTAGAAGCAGACCTATCAAACTTGACTGAAAGAAAGGGTTTGGTCACTGAAAGTACCCTTTTGCAATAGTTGCCATCCTGTATTACCAAAATGCTGTGAAAGCTGGGGACATCTTTAAAGTTAAGAAATACCTTGTTTAAAAAATGGGAGCTGCTACGTGAGATAGTTTAAGTTCTATCAGAAAGTACCTCTCTGTAACTGTGTAGAGTGACTAAACTCTTGATTTTTGAAGGAAACTACTTACAACGTGGGCTTTGGAAGTGGCTCTTCTGATGAAGAAATCAGAAACATACACACCGTTATTTTCTCTCCCATCTTTTCATAAGTTTTGCAAAGGACTTCTAGCAAACAGTAAGATATTGCGTATTTTTACTTAACTGTCTTTTACATTTCAAAATTAAGTACATGAATAGCCTTGTCCCACTGATAGTATCAACTGTACTTGTTGAATTTACTTTAAGGATGCTTCAAGGTTGTATTGTGCAAGAACTTACACTGTTTTTATGTTTTTTTAAAAGTGGATCCCTGCATTTACTTAAACAATTTTCTTAAAGTAAATTGCAATCTTAAGAGACTGGACACATCACTGACATTTTTAGTAGATCAATTTCCCAGTCACAAGTCATTATTTATGAAAATCACTGGGACAGTTCTGTGATGTATTCAATTTCAAAATCTGTAAATAATATGGGAACAAATGCAGAGTAGTGCAGACATTACCTAATTCCAGCAAGAATAACTTTTTTTCTTCCTCCTTTCAACTCCTTAATTCAGCACTTCTGGAAGATATGAACATTTGTCTTCAAGCATGCAGTAGCCTCCATGCCCTGTCTTCCTCCCTTCCAGATGACCTTTTACAGAGGTACTTGCACAGAGTTCTGTATGTTATTCGAATTGTTCTGATAATGGAGATATTAACACCTCTTTCCTTTTTGGTGTTGCAGGTGTGTTGATGTGTGTCGTGTTCAACTTGTCCATAGTGGTGCTCGTGTGAGACAAGCTTTTGGAAAACTTCTGAAGTCAATTCCTTTAGATGTTGTATTGAGGTGAGTTGCTCAGACCACCTTCAGTGTAAATAAGGGTTTCATTTCTTCAGAGACACTTAACCCGAAAAATAGTGCCAGTGGACTGTCATCATACTGTCTTAGTTCAAAATCAAAAAGGATGAGCTTACAATGGTAGTTCTGGGTTGACAGTTGGACTTGATGATCTTAAAGGCCTCATCCAACCCTCTATGATTCTTAAGTGTCTTGCTATCTCTCCTATCCTTTCACAGGTCTAAGAACAGTATGTAGTACACAAAGTAATGAATAAATTTGATAAGCTGTGCATCACTTCTTGAAGCAAACACTGAATACCCGTAAAGTCCGTGTTATCCAGAGCTTCAGCAATATTATATCCTAAAATTTGTCTTGAAGACCTGAACTCTGAAAGCACTTGGTATTAATACCAAAGTGTATAATTAGTTGTAGTCATTACGCATATCTATAGTGTGTGTGTAATTCTCTTACACAATTTTTTTTTTTGGTTTATTCAAGTACATTATAGTATAGTTTGTTTTCCCTCTCTTCCTGCAGTAACCGTACCCACACTGAAATACAAGAAATTTCTTTGGCTATAAGAAGTCACATGAGCAAAGCTCCAAGTAACACATTCCACCCACAGGATTTTTCTGATGTCATTAGTTTTATTTTGTATGGAAACCTCCACCGAACTGGGTAAGAACTCCTTGTGGAACTGAAATCTATGAATGTTGAATCTATAGTAAACAAGTCCAAGTTATATTTAGTTTAAAATTTGTAATTAGCATTAGAAACTACGTTGCTTTACTTTCAAACGTTTTTAATACACCTTTTGGCATATTTTCCTATATACATTACTGCTTGGAAGTTAATTTTGTGAGAGATTTGTTTGTGAACAGTAGGGAGATGAAGCGTGTACAGTACAAACTTGTTACCACGTGAACTTGTTAATGCCCTGATGTTTTCCTTCAGGAAGGATAATTGGTTAGAAAGATTATTCTATAGCTGTCAAAGACTGGATAAGAGAGATCAGCCAACCATCCCTCGGAACCTGTTGAAGACTGATGCTGTGCTGTGGCAGTGGGCTGTCTGGGAAGCAGCTCAGTTCACTGTTCTCTCAAAGCTACGAACTCCTCTGGGGAGAGCCCAAGATACATTTCAAACAATTGAAGGTAAAATGAAAAATACACTTTATTTTCATGGCTTTTTTTATAAGGTTGTAAAGCCAAGGTGTTCATGTCTAAGGCAAGAGGCACAATGGCTTTATTTTTGTTTTATAGATTTTAAAGATGCTGCATAATTACTGTTAACTTGTGATAGATTTTGAGAGATAGCATTTGCACATTTAAATACAACACCATCTGGTAACTCTTCTTTTCCCCCATGTTTTGGTAAAATGTGTAGGTATTATTAGGAGCCTTGCAGCCCACACATTAAACCCTGATCAAGATGTCAGCCAGTGGACTACTGCAGACAATGATGAAGGACACAGTAGCAACCAGCTCAGGCTTGTTCTCCTTCTGCAGTATTTGGAGAACTTGGAAAAATTGATGTACAATGCGTATGAAGGATGTGCCAATGCCCTTACCTCTCCACCCAAGGTTTGTCTGTCCTGCCATGCTGATGTGGCTTGGAACAGTCTGTAGAATGAACGATGTTTTCAGGACTGTTCAGTTCTTAGCTATGGAATTTCAGAAAAACTTCTCAAAGTTTGAGACTCTTAAAAAACACTGGCTTTGACTTTGGTGTATTCCTACAGAACATAAACCAGGCATTGTTTCTGGAGTACCAGCTTGTACAGTGGTACAACTCCAGCAAGCCTGTAGTACCTCTGATTTGTAGCAGTCACTTATTTGTAGGTTGTCAACAGTCCTATTTAAAGTAACACAGTTATTTCAAGCTTTAATTGCTTTTTGGGAAATGCAGTAATTATTTATAAGCAAGATACCCTGTTGCGTAGTTCTAAGTGCAAAACATTCTTCAGTGTTGAAATAAGCTGTTTAATTACCAGACTTTGATGTGGCAGTAATACATAATTTACAGTCAGTTCATACTAAGACTTCTGGCTTGCCAGTGTGCCTGACCAGTTACATGCTACATGTGATTTCAGACCATTTACGTTAATAAAATAAAGGTTAATTGAAAACTGGAGAAAAAAAACCTTCCTGCCTTTGATATCAATCTTAAGTATTTAACTATTTCGGTTTGTGCAGAAGAATGTTGTTGTGAAACTTCTTTCCTGTCTGAAGGTTATCAGGACGTTCTTCTATACCAATCGCCAGACATGCCAGGATTGGCTGACACGGATCAGACTTTCCATCATGAGAGTTGGATTGCTGGCTGGCCAGCCTGCTGTGACAGTCAGGCATGGATTTGATTTACTCACAGAAATGAAAACTAATAATAGTATCTCTCAGGTACTCTCTTTACAAACTCTGTAGACTATTGCAGAAATATTCACTGTGATGTTCTAAAAGAACTAAGCTAAGGCAATCAGTAGTTACTAAATAAAATAGTATGTAAAAGAATTTGAGTTATTTAAAGCCACATTTTAAATCTGTATGTTTTTATTGTGATTGTGATACTGTGGATTGGAGATTAGGATGTACTGAAGACATGTGGTCAAGTACTACGCAGGAATGAATCCTATAGTTAATTCACAGTTTCAGTTGAACAATTTCTAATTCAGTGGAAACCTTGTGAAACTGGTGCTGCATTAGTGTGAGGCCATCCCAAGCTTGTGGTAGTGTGATATCTTTGCTTACCTGTGAGTATGAGGAAAAGTAGGGTTGTGTCATGGGGGTATCCTTCCTCTAACTAGCAGCCAAGTTCAGGTGTGGAATTGGGTGGATAAAGTAGTTAAAGCCTGCTTGAAAAGGTTGAATAGTTTCTTCAGTACATGACTTGATTTGTTTAAATGTTTTACCCAAGGTGGTTTGATAGATATTTGTTACACTGTGCTTCCTTATGAATTCTCATATAGGTACAAAACTCAGAGGTTGCTAACCATTGATGTTTAGGCTATGGATTCACAGCACAAACTCTTCCCTTGGCTCCCCTGCTTTTCCAAAAGCAGTGCCATGGATGGATATGAGGAGCACTTGCAGATGTGTTTAATGAAATACTGTTTTACCATTTCTGAGTATTTCCCTACGGATATGTGGCTCTTGCATTACATGAGGTTTTGTTAATTAAGGCTTTTGGTTTGGATTTAGGGAAATGAATTGGAAGTGACAATTATGATGCTGGTAGAAGCACTATGTGAGCTTCACTGTCCTGAGGCTATTCAGGGTATTGCTGTCTGGTCTTCTGCTGTAGTTGGGAAGAGCCTCTCCTGGATCAGTTCCGTAGCTCAGCAAGCAGAAGGGCGGTAAGTTTTCACAAATAATTGGATGCTATAAACTTGGACTTTTTTTCTTCTGTGGAAAGTTCTGCATCTGAGTCTTTTAAACTGTGGCACGAGTCAAGGCTGCTGCTGAATTTCCATGTCAATTTTGGCAGGGTATCTTTTCAGAGATACAATATGTGTTTAATCAGTATTCAGCTCTACTCATTCTGATTAAAATTGTGACAGTCAGATATAAAACTAATTTATTTCCTTCTGTCTCTACTTGATTTGAAGTTGACATTAAAACTTTTATGGACAAGCTTTTATCAAATGCTATAACCTGGAAATGCAACCAGTGAACTCGTATCCTATCTTAATCCCTTCCTTTTGCTGAAGGTGATATGACCTTTTTGTGTATTGGTGTAAAATAATGCTCCAAATCTAGTCTATTTACAAAAAACCCCCAGCCTGGTTCTTTAAGATGCTGACTGAAATATTGAACTGTTTTAGGTTTGAAAAAGCAACTGCGGAATACCAGGAGCACCTCTGCTCCATGACTGGAGTGGATTGCTGTATAACAGGCTTTGACAAGACTGTTCTGAAGTTGGCCAATTCAAACAGTGTGAATAATGCCAGCCCAAAACATTCCTTGAATGGTCAGTGTTTTCTTTTTAAGAGAAACACAACTAAATGTGTAAATGTGTGTGCATGAGAACATTCAATGATACAGCCATGGTAATGTCTGACTCTGAAATCTGAAAACCTGTTTCTGTCTGCAGTTAAACTGAACCACTTAATGCCCTTGAAACCAATATTATGTGTAGATAGGAGGGTTTGAAGTACTGAGGTCTAGCTGAATGAAACTAAAGGTAATAGGTAAAATATTTTGTAACTTACTAATTTAAGTCTAGTTTATTTTAGATCATCATAACTTAAACCTTAGTGTTTATGACATAATTACATCATAAGTGCACTAGTTACCCAGAGGTTTTTAACTACTAAGACTTGATTGCAGTATTCTGTTTCATCTTTGAAAGTGAACCTCCTTTGTTCCTAATTTAGTTGTTCTGGTTTTCTGTTTTGATGCTCCTTTACAGATATGGACTAAATTTTCTCAAAACCTCCTTTGAAAAGATTTTTTCCCTTAGAAAAAGTATCAGTGGGAGAATACTG